>CM051693.1:26058836-26273836 GCA_028022725.1 Lycodopsis pacificus
CCTTCCAGAACACGTCGCCGAACACGTCGCCTTTACCTGCGGACACACGGAGACGGACGGACAGGTGGGTCGCGGATCAACAGCAGATCTGAGGAGTCAAATATCATCCACATGAACATCTGGAAACGTCTCCTGGAGAGTCACCATCTCCTTCCACTGAACATCTGCCAACACACCAAAACACAACTTAATTCAACCTTTCCAGAGGAAACACTTCTAGAAACCTCATTTGAATTAGAAACAGGTGAATTAACTTTCTGAAGTGTAATTGTTTGGCAGAAAACAACGTTTAACATCAAATATTAAAAGTCAAAACAACTTGTTTTCTCTGGGAAACATGTGACGGTTTCTTTTTTAAGAGTGCTGCTGGAGACCTCTTCTCTTCTCCGAGCCCCTCTGAAGAAGGACCTGCTCTGCTTCTACAACTGTTTCTGTGAGAACAAGATGAGTCCGTTCCTGCCGGGAAACATTTCACAGCTTGATCTTCCACAAACGCAAAGCTCCGTCTCCTCTGGCGGAATAAACGGATCAATGACAACACATCAGAGGGTCACAGCGACGAACGCTGACACTCATGACGCAGCAGAGCGCTGAGGCGAAAACACGCTCTCATCGGAGTGTTGAGGAGCTTCGATGCGGCTGCTTTAAGAAAACCAAACGTGAAAAGAGGAAGCGAAGCACGTGGACTTTAAATAGTTCCTAATGTGATGTGAAACTAGAGGCGTTTCGGAGACACCTGCAGAGAAAGTCTAAATATTTATCCAGAGAGGAACTGAAGGCGATTCAGTCTGCTGATAAAACCTCTTCTGGTAATTATCTGGAGGTAAAAGCAGATATTTAAAAGGACTGAAACAAGCCAGTGAGAGGCCGTCGGTCTCACTTCCTCTCAGCATCTCAGCCTCAGCAGCTGGACCCGTGAGTCCCAGGCTGCATGTTGTAATAACGATCAGCTGAGAGGGAAAAACAGTTCACTCCGTTGTAATTCTGGCTTCCTGAGTGCTACAACGTCTCCCAGATATAACTCAGTGACGTCTACATACAATGTTGTATATCGCTCGTTGTACTTTGTGTGTTTGTATCTGTTTTGAAATGTAAACCAACCACTACAAACATGTAACACAACACAAGTTCATGATACTTACGTTCTAGTTACTTGACTACAGAAGTCAGAGCGGATCACCATGTTGGAGTTATGTGGCAATGATGCAAAGTCAGAATAAGATGAGGTTTTCCTGGTCTGATATTAACGCTTATTAATGTTTATCAGTGTGTGTTAGGATTGCATGTAACGATTATTTCATTATCGATTAATCTTCCGCTTGTTTTCTCAATTAATCGATTGATATCAGTCATTATAGGGTTTTGAATTTATAGTTTGTAAGATTCGAATCCCTTCAACCAAAGGAAGCAGGGAGGCTGTAATCACGGGCCTGTGTTTGATGTCAACGCGACTGCAGGTTAACCTGTCGCCACAAAGTCACCAGCTATGCAGATTTAGGCGAAATATGATGGAGAGCCACCACAAAGACAAGGAAATGCAGCTACAACAAAGACTGGGAAGACTTTGAGGTACTTGTAACTTGCATATTCCCATTGAATGTTCTTTGAAACAGAAATATGGATGAGAAGTCAGAGGATCAGTGGGTGATTAGGTTCCTTTCATCCAAGTTGTTTATATTATAAACAGACCGACAATGAGACATCATCAGAGCCTCACAGATGTTTTATGCAAACAGGAAGCCGAGTCTCTGCCTGCGCACTGGAGTGGAATCTGTAGCATATGTATCAGGGAGTTAAAGAGCTCAAAGGTTTTGTGAACCCGCTGGGTGATTTGCAAAAGGCCTCTCACAGCTGCTCGTTCAGCTCTCAACCGCTTCCTCCATCATCTTTCACTCTGTTTGTTTCCCTCCCTCCGTCAGTTCAAGAAACCGGGCGGCATGTTTTAAAAAGAAAGAAAACACTTCATGCGTAAAACCGATGCTTTGCTAATGAGAGCACTGGAGCACTGGAGCATGATTCCTCGGCACGCTGACAAGAACAGCGAACATTTCTGGTTTTGATGCAGTGAGGGAGCAGCGTCAGGTGGTGTCAGCAGGCTGCAAAAACACAGTTTCCATTCTGCGTCTCACTTCCAGACTGAAAGACGATTTATTTTGATCCAGCTGAGGGAGCTTTCATAACCCTCACAGAAGTGTTGATGGACTGAGTTTCTGACAGGAAGTCTCTTAGTAAAGACACCGTCACTGTCACCGTGGCTGGCGATGCGACTTCGACCCTTTGATTGACCGTTCGATGTTTGGAGGTGTACTTCGTTGTGTCCTGCATTTTGGATTTTACACATTCAAACATTTTTTACTACGTCACGAGGTTGGCCAGCAGGAATTCTATATTGATTTTGTTCGATTTCCGATTACATTTTTTGAGTTTTTGTACAATATAATTTTTTTCAAATACAGTTTTCTAATGTTTTTATTTCTTATTTTGTTGTTTCAGCTCATCCAGTTTGAGAATTTGCTAGTTTTCTCCATTTCTTTTGCCTGAAAAAGCAGTTTGGAAACTTAAATTGGGTTTTCGATAAACGCGATTACTCTAAAAGTGTTTAAAGATGAATCGACTATGAGAATAATTGACTTCTTGAGCACTGCTGATGCATGGAGTACATCTGCTCTGACTCAGCATCACTAAAAGACAAATCGGAGGATACATACAGACAACATCATAGACGCAGGTTTATATCGAGTTCAGGCGTTCATTGAGGAACCAAACTCACCTAAAATGGCCACCACCTCTTCGTCCTGGATGACCTCCAGTGACCCCGACACCACGAAGCAGAGGCTGTCCACGCTCTCCCCGGCGTGGAAGATGAGGTCGCCCGGCGCACTGTGGACGGTCTGGAACTCCATGGCGAGGGCTCGCAGGCAGCCGTCGCTGGCCAGCCGGAACGCCGGGTGTTCCTTGAACACCTTCCTGTTGAGGTGGACGCAGATATCCGCTCGCATGTCCTTCGGACAAATCTGCAGCACCTGCAGACAAAGGTCTAACTAAATCAAACCGAGGTCTAACCGAGGTACCGTGCTCTCTCCAGACACAGTGACATCGCATCCGCATCTCTGTGGCATCGCAAAGCGAAACAGGTGGTGAAGCGTTACCTTGTCCGTGTCGATGCCTCTGGACATGGACCAGGTGGACACGATGTAGTCCATCACCCTCTCGCTGAGGCCTTTGGGGACCTGGTAGAGTTTGAGGAAGTCTCGCACGCTGTTGAGCATCTCGTGGTAGCGGTTGGTGTTGGCGTACATCTGCTGGAAGATGGTGGTGACGTTACCGAAGATGGTTGCGTACAGCAGCGCTGGCAACAAGAAGCAAAGAACATTTACTTTTCATCTACGAGACAGGACTGTGAAGACACGTGACAATATTTTAGGTCTGTTCTGCATTTCCAGTAACCTGTGCTGACAGTGTGCATCTTTTGAAAAAGAATGTCCTTATTTTGACCCTGTTAGTGGTGTAACCGCTGCTCTTTATAAAGTTCCACATCAAAACTAAAAACAGTCAATCATAAAATCCTTCTTTACAAACTCCAGTCTTCGGGTTTAGATTACGTGGCACTCAGGAGGCTGCAGGCTTATGTTTCAGGGGAAACGGTTGTGGCTGATGGTGCTGAGTCAAGCTTCCCCGTGAGCCAGACCAATCCGCCAGCTCATCTTTTATTCTCTCTGGCAGATGTGCTGGTCCCCTCTCCGCTCTGGACAGTTTTCCAGAGCGGCTCAATCACAACAGTGTATCTAATGTGAACCAAAGAGGAGCGACAACCAAGACGATGAAGCCGCTGACGCGTCAGGATCAAACGAACAAAAGAACGGCCAAACTGACTCACATCTCTTCTCTCATTTAAAGATTTAAAAACCCAATCCAGCAGCTATTTCACCTTTAGATATCCCATAGTCATCTTGGCAGAACTGTAGTTTCAGGTACAATGCACAATTTAAATGGAATGACCTGATTATTTGATACTGTTACGGGTGTAAACAACATCAATTCCTCCACTCATGCAGCACTTAAGGGCTTTTCACGGTTGAACAGCTGTGACTGATCTGATGCAAAGTTTTGATGGTTTCTAAGATTTGTTTTGCCGTCTTTGATTCTTCCTCCAGCGTCAGCTCGCGGTGCAACAGTGATTACTGTCTGTGCAGCGGTCCACTGATGAAATAAAACGTTCTGTGGATAAAAACAAATGTTGTTGTTACTTGAATCACTTCAGCCCTGAAATACTCGTCTCAGTCTGAGAGGCGACGTGATCGGTCAGGTGTGTCCATCGACAGATTAACCGTTACTGTTCCAGCTCATCAATACGAACCGCTGCAGTCCGTCCCTGACTCAGCTCCCCTCCCTCACAGCCTGTCAGCAAGCCGGGGTCACCGGATCGATGCCGACGCCGTCCACCAGCAGCAGAAACCTGCCGTCATCCACTGTCAACACCCCCCCCCCCCCCCCGACAACACGCAGCTCCGACTGAAAGCGTCCGAATCACAACGCGGGACTCGCTGTGACCTTCTTACATAAGGTCCCTGTGCAGCCTCAACGCAGCGGTGGCGCCGAGCTAACGCTGACACCGCAACAGCAGGTCCAGAACCAGAGCCAGGTCCGAAGGATCCCCACTGAGAGCCGAGGTGTTATTCTCATCTTACTGGGCAAAAGATAGGAACACAAATAATAATCCTCCTCACACCCGAACAACACCTTCAGACCTCGGTAATCTCTCTTTACTGTCAACAGAACACACACTAATGATGATAGTTAAACAACAAACAAACCAACCAAATACAATGTACAATGTTCTTCTTGAACTGGCCCTAATGAACACCAATCATTTAGCCTCCATTGATGAGCAAAATATACAAGTTGTTTATCATGTTCGTTGTTGTCTTTATCATAAATGTGCCATTGAACAGCTGGTCAGTTCCATCATCTTGTCGACTTTTCTTTGACGAGACAGTTCCTGATTTAAATGTCACAGCGTTAATTTAGACAAAGGTCTTGATCGGCTGCTCGTGTTTAAACACTGGACATTATTCTGCTCCCAGAGAAACACGGCTGTATTTCTCAAAGTAGGGAATCGAGACAAAACGTCATTATTTTGTAAACTTTGTCAGCGTTTGGTTGGACTCAGTGAAAAGCGTTGGAAACGTTTTGCACGAGTCCTCGTTTACCCCATACCTCGAGCGGCGAGTTCAAATGTAGGACAAGCCGCAGAGAGATAATCATTGATTATCATAATAATAATAATAAATGTCCTGGTCTGGTCCGGTCTCTCTGAAAGCAGATGGAGGATGCTCGGGGAAATAAAATGGCTATTTCTGTCCTTCCTCTCAGATCCCGTCCCGATGTCACGGCGAGCATTACAACGCTCACACTTGCTATGCTAATGACCACAAACTCTCATCCTGGATCCAGGCTGTCATAGCAACCGCTTCCCATCAGCCTCCAGCAGCACTTTTTGCGGGCCAGGAAGCTGACAAGAGGGGGGGGGGGGGGGGGGGGTTAATCCAATGCTCAGCTTCCTTCAGTGTTCCTCATGAATCTAAATAGGAAATCAAAAGGTTTACCCAGACTGCAGCGCTCCCTGATACAGCCTCAGAGCAGTGCCTCTCTACATGAGCCCCAGAGGGACAAACTGCCAGAGCTCACCACTCACAAACAGGAAGTCAAACTGGGTCAGAAGTTTACTTTCGCTGGACACTCTGTGAGCTCCTCATTTCATTTAAATCATGTTATTCATGAACCATACATTCTGTGTCATTTGCGACTGAGCGAGACGTACTGTAACCTCTATTGTAGGTTTAAACAAACTGTTCTGTTTGAAGCGAGAGACGAGCGACGCCGGCTGGAGGTGATGATTGACGATGAAGATCGAGAGGTCAACGAGAGGAAGACTAACGATGTGACACGAGGCGACGGCAGCTTCCGATGAAGGAGAGAAATTGTCAACATTAAAAGCTCTTCGTCCTCCAGCTCAGCGAGGGAAAGCTTTTACCTGCAGGTGTTCTGGGAAACCTCCACCAACTGTCTGTCTGCCTCTACTGTTAGAAACGGACTGTCTACCTTCACAATGTAAAGAGTTCATCCTCGGGAGAGCAGGAATGTGATCAGGACATCTCATGGAAAGTTATTGATTGGATTATAAGATATCTTTCATGCAAAAAACAAGTTCATCCTCTTGGGATCCTGACCGGCAGTTTCTGAGGGATTTCTTCATGTTTCTTGTGACGGTGGCACTAAAGTGGTGAAAGTGACCAAAACCATCAGGGTCCATCCTCTGAGGACTAAGATCTAAGTCACGTTTCATTGCCGGTAGCTGCTGAAGAAATCTCGTTTTGGTCCAAAGTGGTGGAAAGACGAAGCAATGTTACCGACCGCACGGCAGGCGGGACAGAGATGAAGCACGCAGCATCTCTAAATGTAGGAACAAGTTGATCAGATGTTCAGATTTAAAGTCTTTGCAAATGTTGTGTCTATAGAGAGTATTTTGGGGTTTCCAATTAATTCCAATCAGGTGTCGAAGGAGCCTCGTACCCTCGGTAAACGGAGTGATCCCAATTCATTTCTTCTCTACCGCGGCTGGTAAAGCTGTTGTGTCGTGCTGAGCAGCTGGATGTGTGCAGACTGCAGCAGGGAGGACGTGAGTCCAGCTGATCCGACAGTCCACTTAATATTTCAGTGTGGAACTCCACCGCGGCAGAGCGCACCGTGTCAGATCGCATCGACGTCGCTGAGGAAACAACCGCTACCGCTGAGGCCGTCCGTCCGTCAGGACACCGGACAGGCCTCTCTGGATCTGTGACGGTCACCTGCCTCCGTGGCAGATGTTTTTTTAAAACAAGTCAAAGAGGTCAGTGATGAAGGTTACACGTCATATTTCTGTTGTCTGGTGCCACCGACTCGGTGTTACAATTCTAAAGCGTTCAGCATAGATTTCAAAAGAGGCGGGCCAAACAGAGATTCAATTACAACCAAACAGGGTTCGGATAACAGATAGTAGAAACATTGCTCTTTTAAAAACAGCGACAACGAATCAATCTGAGTCTAATGTGTTCTGATGCTTTTAGAGGTATACTGTGTAGTGTTGTCGGTTGTAAACACAGACAGAGCAGCAGTGGTTGAATGAAGAGAGGGAGCGGCATGAGCGAGAATAAATCAATGAATCGGAGAAATAAAATGTTATTTTCGGATTGTTACACTGCGTTTTTTCCCCCTCTAAAGCACGATCAAACACACCCACAGCTCCGCACGGCCCCGTGCCGCATTGCCGGATTCTGAATGAACGCAGCCAGAGGGGAGGGTCTCTGCAGGTACAGGCAGACGCAAGCGCCGGAGCTGGAAGCCCCAATCAGAGAGCGTCATGTATAAGGCCACGGTGGCGTGTCAGCGTGGCTTCGGGTATGGAAATTGGAAAGTTCCGGTCAGTGGGAAGAGGAAAAAGCAACCTGTAGTTAGTATTTTCAGTTGCATTTTCAGATGCTCTTCAGTTTTACTGCGACATGTTGCCTCAGTGTAATACAGAAGTGTTTGAAACGTTCCTTATTCTGAAAATGAAAATAGTTTATGTTACGTATGTTACGTCAGCATAGCAGATGATTTGTCCGTCTTTGACACTTACATCCCCGTCTGTCTGTTACTGTCCTTATGCATTTGTTTTTATTTACCGAACCGTGACTGCGGTGTATCGTTACACCCCTCGCTTATACACGGATGATTCTAAATATCTAAATAAAACACTTTCCTCAACATTTAAACGGAAGTTAAAATTAAAACGAAAGAGTGATCTGCAGTGTCAGTTTTATCCGAGTCTGTAAATCTGAGTCTTTGTGTGTCGGACGACCATCAATAAATTATTGACAGACCGGTCTGATTCTTACGTTTTCCTCTCGTCCGTCTGTGTACAGAGGGATTGTGGGAAGTGACGTTGAATTTGCCGAGGAAAGATGGATGGAGGCCGCGGCCCCCGGCGTCTGGAGGTTGAACAAGGTCCTTCATCTTAACTCACACACACACACACACACACACACACACACACACACACACACACACACACACACACACACACACACACACACACACACACACACACACACACACCTATGTCTGTGTGGTTTAAAGGTTGGAGCGATGAGAATGATGAATCCTGTATGTTAACATCAACATAAATAACACATTGTGAGGGAGTTGGTAAAAACAACTCGTGTATTATTTACACGCAGACGGATCAAAGCACAGAAGACTAAATCCCTGTGAGTCACTCTGCTTCCTGGTCCCGGTCTGACTCTACAGAAGGTTGAAATGATTGATCTGACATGAACTACAAATACCGCCTCGCAGTCGAGTTGCAGTTTACATCCACGTCTGTCAAAAATGTCATCGCTTCATCATTTTCATCTGTTAGAAATGTGTGTGAAACTGCCATAATTGGCATATAAATTCTTGAGTTATGGTCCAAGATTTTACTGTCGTCACAGAGACTTTTATCGTTGACGCCAAATTGTGAATCAGTTCATCATTTAGAAAAGTGGACGTTCGTGCCAAGTTTGAAGAAATTCCCTCGAGACCTTCGCGAGATATCGTGTTCACAAGAATGGAGCGGACGGACGGACGGACAACATGAAAACACAATGCTTCCGGTCACTGCTGCTAATTAAAACTTTTGACCGGAGAGAAGACGTCTCACTCTGCTGGACCTGTTGGAACCACAGAAACACTCGCGGTTGTACAGAGTGGAGCCTCTTCTTTGATGCACACAGAGAGCACTTTAACCGGACAACGGCCAAGTTTAATTCTGGCCTGTTATCAAGTTACTCTCACGCTCAGCGACAGCTGATATCAGCTGCTGCCGGTGACGTTTGTCGGCTGAAATGGAGAAGCGGCTTCCGGAGCGTTTCTACGCGGATCTCTGCCGGTGATGAGAATCTGAAACATGTTCGATTGATAATCAGTGCGTCAGAGCCGGTGCACACAAAGACATTCACGTCCAGCAGCGGTGCAATGCATATAATACGCACGTTTATTTAAGGACCGCTTTAGACAGCTGGAACAATTAACCAATTAGTTGATGGACAGAAAAATGAAGTCATATGGTTTGAGTCATTTTTTTTATGTAAGAACATTTCATGGTTCCAGCTTAACAAATGTTAAAGTGTGCGCTATTCACTTGAACATGAACATGAACACTTCTGAACACTTTAATTCATTCACCTGGTGCAATATCCAATACGTTTAAGTATTATCTTACATTTTACATTTTTACTCCGCCTGTATATACTGGTATATATTTTGTATTCTTCTTTACTGTCATATTTTTATTACTGTTTACTGTTTAGTTTATTTATATTACTTGATTTCTATCTTCATTTTATTACTTGTGAGCGATGCTGCTGTAATCCTGTAATTTCCCCACTGAGGGACTAATAAAGGATTATCTTATCTTATCTTATCTTATCTTATCTTCTCTTATTACTTTTAATGTTAATAACTGTAATGTATTAGTAATAATGTAGACGTTTGGAATGTTGGTGAGACTAAACAAGCATTGAGAAGGTGTCACCTTTGGACTCTGAGTAATTGTGACGGCTTTTCATTTTACAAACAATCAATCGATTAATGGAGAAAATAATCAGCAGATGAATCCATAATGAAGATAATATTAGTTATTAGTTCAAAATGAGATATAACTACAACAGTAAAATCCTGCTATTACATTAATGCAAGAGTGAAAATAAACAAATGATATAATATGTTAGTATATGTCACAGGAGACATGTTTCTACGTGTAATACATTAAGTAGTTAATACCTTACTTTTACTGAAATAAAGGGTGAGAATACTTCTTCCATCACTGCTATTCTCACACTCTCAGCGTGTGAGCAAAACGCTGCAGTGTCGCCTGCAGCGCGGCAACACCAGCCGGACGAGGTGACAAAACACAGAAGCCTTCAACAAAGAAAGCATCTCTGAGCCATTATGGCTGGATCGGCCATCAGACATCTGTGTAGCTGCAGAGCCGACACACACACACACACACACAGCTGTGTGTTGAAAAACACAACTCCACCTTAGAGCTACATCTGCCATGGAAACACCACACTGTGTTGTTTTTCTGACGGTGGAAGAGACTGTTGAAGAGTGACGACAAGGCAACCCTCCTCATGGCTCTAACAGGAGTTGGTGGAGGCCCAAGTCAGAGCGAGTAATGGGCTTAAATTCATCAGGCGGACACAAACACAAACTCCTCATGTCAGTGTCTCAGACTGGGAACAAAGAGGAGAAACTAAAGTGACGGAGGAGAGAGGGAGGAGGCGACACTCGGCGATGCCGTCATCAATCACCTCCGTTAGGTCCAGATCATCAAGTCCCGTAAACGAGGCCGCTGGTTACTTACATGTTCGCTACAAACACTTAATAAGGTGCCAATATGTTGATGTTTACAGACTGGTACTCTGCCCTGAACTGATAATAAATAAATAAATAAAGAGATACATGCGGCTTTAAGTGTTCTTTAATGCTTCTTCATTCGCTCCTTCTTATTAACATGATTATTGTCATCTGATTGGTGCTGAATTCCTCAGTTAATTTAGTTTGTCTCTTATTGCCATTTATTCGTTTTGCATTTTGATTAATTTCCCTAAATCATGTTTCATACATTACTTCAGGGGATACATTACATCTGCTTTACTTCTGTTATCTGTGTTTGTGCTGTTGTACAGGCTCTGTGCAAATAAAACTAAAACTATTCATTTCGCACCTGATCGCAATTTAATTAGAGCGACTGCTTATCATATAATCGATATATAATCGATATATAATAATGATAGCGACTGGCCCGCATCGATAGCTATGAAAGGAGACGACTCACATCCGATCATCATCATGGCCACAGCGAAGATCTTCTCTCCGTCCGTGTTGGGCGCGATGTTGCCGAAGCCGATGCTGGTCAGGCTGGTCATGGTGAAGTACAGCGAGGTGATGTAGACCGAGTCCTTGCTGGGCCCCCCCTCCCAGCGGCCCAAGCCCGAGGTGTTGAACCTGTACGGCGTCCCCACCGTCTCTCCCAGCAGGAACAGCCAGCTGTCCGTCCTCACGCTGTTGGTGTCCTCGTCGATCACCTCGTAGTCTCCGATGCTGAACCAGATGCAGGCCAGCCAATGGGCCGCCAGGCCGAACACGCACACCAGTAGAACCAGTACGGCGGCACCGTACTCGATGTAGTGGTCCAGCTTCCTGGCGACGCGACCCAAACGCAGCAGACGGACCACTTTAAGGGAGCTGAAGAGACTGCTGATCCCCTGGAGAGGAAGAGGAGGGAAGACATGAAGAAATGAGGAGAAGAGGAAATAGATAATGAAGAACACAAAGAGGGAAAAGAACAAAGGGGAAAGTCTCGTTTATTAGCGCCAAGTTTCACCGGCAGGATGTTCTTCCTGTCAGAGAGGAAAAGTTCCTGAAACATTCGGACCACCGTGGGAAACTAAAAGGTCCTTTCACAGCTGAGTGGTTCGGATAGGTTCGATCAAACTCACTGAGACCGGCAGAGAAGGAGGATCAGAGAGAACCGATGTTGTTCTTTTGTGGTCTGAAAACAAAGCGGACCAACCACAGGTTGTCACAATCACTTATTTCTCCGTGAGCTCTGTGTGAGAACACAAATCAACACACCAGGTTCTGATGGGATGAGCTCCAAATGCTGTATGGCCTGAGGACGCACCACCACGTCACCAACACTGTCCAATCAATGCTCTTTGTTTGTTTGACCAGAAATAAAAGGTAATAATCGATGTTTTTATGTTATGAAACTCCCCACTGAACCCAAGTACGTAAACATTTTCTAAATGCGTCTCTTTGTTGATTGGAAGCTGTTTTTATGTTTGAGTGGAAACATCTATTGATGCTTTTATTTTGTAAATGCTTTTAGTGATTGAAAATCACAGGAACACACCGAACATCTGCATGTCTGAATGCACTGATTGTAAGCAAAATAAAATAAATGTAAGTTCTAGAGTATTCTACAGCAAATCTTTTAGCACTGATGAGGATTCTTTTGTTTTCATCCAACTATTAACCTGATTAGTATGATATCATTACTGATGTAAACAATGGTCTAAACTACCAACGGAAGACGCAGGTTATCTTTACATGAACAACGAAAACAAAACAAGAGAATAACCGTTAAATATCAGACATGAAGAAAAACAAAAAGCCAAGAAGTCGGGAGTTGATCTTCTGCTACATATATTCACACGTTCTGGACCTTCAACTCTTTGCGTTATTTATTGGTAAATATCTATGAAATGGTAAATGGACTTTTATATAGCACCTTTCTCCTCTTCTGCCCACTACATGTCAAGATTCACACACAATATATCACAGCAGAATCAATTATCTTGTCCAAAAACACATCGACACGTCCGATTAAGACCCGCTCTACCTCGGAGCCACAGGCCACGACCCATCTGCAATCGCTGCTGTATTTGGAGTCGCCCTCTCACCTGCCACATCAAATCATACGAAAGACTTCAAAGCTCTCGTATCTCCTTTCGCTAGATGCCCTAAATCGTGTCAGGTGGAAAAGTCTTCCTCCGGTTGCTCATCACTTAGCGACAAGTTTGGCACCTTCGCCCGAGCTAACGTTACTTTTTTTCAGCCGTTGTTAGCGCGGACACAAATAACTCTAATAATAACTATAACTATAATAGCTCTAAGCTCTACAGCTGAGCCTCACTGCTGCCGTCTTCCTCTACACTTTAACCCTGGAATCAGAATCACAAACGTCTTGCAACGTATTTTTGCACAAACAAGGAATTTGACTTGGTGATCGGTGCATAACAATAGAAACAGTACAATAGAATAAAGAGATAAAGTATGTCTGTTATTAAAGTGTTAAGTGTCTATTTAAAGTGTGCAGTAGTGGATCTATATGAGGGGGGGGGGCTTTAGTGGGAGATGGCAGGTTAACAGCATCATCTGAAAGCTGGGAACTTGAAGATCAATTTGAGGTTCAGCTGAGCAGTTTGTCATAACTCTGTAATAAACATGGTGTTGGCGCCTCTACGAATTCTTTAAAGTTAATGAGGGCATAGAACATAATGATGGTCGTATAGGATGCCATTCACACGCTCACACTCATTTTTACAGCAATTATACACAGATTTGATGCACATTAAAATTGATGTTTCTTAAATCCCCAAAATCCTGCACATTTTATGGCGATTGGCTGGCGAGCACTTCTGTTCTGGAAACTGCTCAGAAAATACTTTGTCGTCAATATTCCTGAGAAAGCCAGAGAGGTATAGATTAGACAGATAGATGTAGTTTGTGGTTGTAAAGGTTGATGAGGCTGTGATTATCCTCGAGGGGATTCGGATAAAAAAAACAGCAAGAGAGGCTCCTGAGTATCCAACATTTCATTCAGACATCTTGATGTGAGAGTTAAAGGCACCCCTGTGAATTTTGGCGTGAGTTGTTGGTACCAATGAATGCCTAGTTTCATCTAAACCGAGCCCGCTGCAGCCGCTTAAAGACAGCTATGAGAGGACACTGGAGCACTGCAGAGGACATGGTATCAAGTCAGATATCCTGTAATCTCACTGGTTGTATTCATGACGTGCTCTTAAACCCTCCTCCTCTCTCCATCAGTGCTTTTAAAAAGTCCGGATGGATAAAGTCGGTGTGAAAGATTCATAAACATGTATGAAACATGCAGCAGATTCAGCTTTCTTCTCTTTGCTTTCTATTTCTATAAATGAGAAATCTGAAGACATTTTAGTTCAGTAATCCACAGACTGTGTTCTCACCTACTCACTGCAGATCGGAGCTAAATAAACAAGTGTTCCAAACCGTGTTCTTTAACCTTTTATTTCAGACACAAACTCTCTCACACGCCCCTCCCGGCCCAAAACGAATGGATCAAGAAGCGCTTTTCTCCTCACGAAACACCGGCTACTGATCGCTCGGTGAGAATTTGGTCGGATGCGAGCACATCGACCAACCAACCGACCAAAAGGTGTGAGCCCCGCTACCCTCTACTCTGACGCGTCGCTGGACGTTTTGCATTTGTGACTCGTCAGCGGTTCGGCGGTGCTCAGTCGTGACCTTTTTCCTCTCCGCACCTATAGCAGTCATTGCATGCCGGGAAGTGATCGGATGGATGTGAAACGGTCCGCTCCATCACCTCGATTAGACTCCTGCAGTCACGCTGCATCCTCTTTCATTTCATGCCTCAGCTGGGCAGACTGTGGCTGCAGCACAGTTCACTTGAGGATCTGTGTCCTGTGTTGGTGCTGATGACACTCAATATGATTGTCCCTCCTCACAGGCAGCTGCAACTCACTCACAGGGCCACGCGCTGCATGATAGCTGGTATTAAAGATGCATGTTGTCGTCAATAAATCAACGCTATACAGCGTTTTAGTCCGTCTCTGAAGACTTCCTGATTCATGGAAACGTAAATCTTTAAAAACACAAGTATGTAGTTTCATGGTTACAAAAAGGTTCAGTCATTTCCTAAAGCAGCTGGTCTTTGTAGTTTTTATCAAACAAACAGGAGGAAATAGTGCATTTGCTTGGGACTATTTTCAGCGGCGGATTAATCCACATTTGGTGCTCGAGTGAGTGTTTGTGGCAGCAGGACGATGTGTGTGTGTGTGTGTGTGTGTGTAAGATTGAGTCAGAATAAACACAGTGTGTGTGTTCATGGTGAAGAAGGAACAACAGTGAGGCTCATTGACGTGTTTCTAATAGTTTTTGGGCAACAATGGAGCTCTGTGGCACAGAGGAAGAAGAGATATCAGGCTTTGATACACAATACTTATTATTATTTGACACATTGGTCAATATCTTGCACGTCCCTGCACAAATCTGTAAAAGCAGATATCGGGTATATTTTTACAATATTCCTTTATATATTATTGTGAATTTTCTATTTATGTCTTTTGACTTTTGCGGTTCTGTATATGCATTTTTTCTCTTACTACATGTATTGTTACGTACAGTACAGACTGTACTGCACTTCACGGAGGCTGTGATTTAGCATCTAAGAGATGAATGACAGTCCACCGACCTCGTCGACGTTTTCGAAGGCGTTGATGACGTCATAAGGCAGGCAGGACAGCAGGTCGATGACAAACCAGGTCTTGACGTAGTTCATGCGGATGAGTTTCGGGTCGGAGATCACCTCCCCGGCCGGGCCGACGAAGGTGGTGTGGAAGTTGAGGACGATGTCGACGAGGAAGATGACGTCCACGATGCTGTCCACCACCAGCCACGTGACGTTGTTCTGCTTGGTCTTGAAGGAGACGTTGTAGGGCACCATGATGGCGGTGTAGAAGGTGAGGATGAGGATGACCCAGTCCCACGTGGTCTTGAAGAGGCAGTAGTGCAGGATGATGTGCGGCGGCGTCTTCGGGGTTTCCTGTTTGTACTGAGGCAAGATGTCTGAACCCAGCTGGAGAACCTGAGACCAGACGCAGTAAACAGAGCATCAGGCTGTGGTTTGGTCACAGAGTTTTCAGAACTTCACGATGAGACCAAGCCCTCATGAAGATCAAGTTACATTTTAACCAAATTTATATCAAAACTGTAAATTGTCGGCTATTCTATAACATGTCCTTTACCCACTTAGTCCTTATACCAACAGTACTAATGATTATTTATCAAAAATCTCATTGTGTAAATATTTTGTGAAGCACCAGTAGTCGACCCTACAATGTAGTTGCAAGATCAATATCGAGGTATTTGGTGTGAAATAAGTAAATGAACGTGAGAATCAAATATCTTAATTTACTAATGTCGGTACAAACAGCATCACCCCTGAACCGCCCCGATGATAGCCGTCTTCATTAGTGCCGACAGAAATGATCGCTGTGCAGTTAATGGGAAGATGAGTCCGTTAATTACAGCTGAAGAATGTGTCAGCCTGTTAGCAGAGCGCTGATACAGTAAAATACACCGAACACATTTCATTCGTCTCCCTCTGCCCACCCTCAGCGTCCTCTCCCTCTGCCCACCCTCGGCATCCTCTCCCTCTGCCCACCCTCAGCGTCCTCTCCCTCTGCCCACCCTCGGCGTCCTCTCCCTCTGCCCACCCTCAGCATCCTCTCCCTCTGCCCACCCTCGGCATCCTCTCCCTCTGCCCACCCTCGGCATCCTCTCCCTCTGCCCACCCTCGGCATCCTCTCCCTCTGCCCACCCTCGGCATCCTCTCCCTCTGCCCACCCTCGGCATCCTCTCCCTCTGCCCACCCTCGGCGTCCTCTCCCTCTGCCCACCCTCGGCGTCCTCTCCCTCTGCCCACCCTCGGCGTCCTCTCCCTCTGCCCACCCTCGGCGTCCTCTCCCTCTGCCCACCCTCGGCGTCCTCTCCCTCTGCCCACCCTCGGCGTCCTCTCCCTCTGCCCACCCTCGGCGTCCTCTCCCTCTGCCCACCCTCGGCGTCCTCTCCCTCTGCCCACCCTCGGCGTCCTCTCCCTCTGCCCACCCTCAGCATCCTCTCCCTCTGCCCACCCTCAGCATCCTCTCCCTCTGCCCACCCTCAGCATCCTCTCCCTCTGCCCACCCTCAGCATCCTCTCCCTCTGCCCACCCTCAGCGTCCTCTCCCTCTGCCCACCCTCAGCGTCCTCTCCCTCTGCCCACCCTCAGCATCCTCTCCCTCTGCCCACCCTCAGCGTCCTCTCTCTCTGCCCACCCTCAGCGTCCTCTCCCTCTGCCCACCCTCGGCGTCCTCTCCCTCTGCCCACCCTCGGCGTCCTCTCCCTCTGCCCACCCTCGGCGTCCTCTCCCTCTGCCCACCCTCAGCATCCTCAAGTCAATCACGGCTTCCCACTTGTGGCTGATAAATGGTGTAATTTTGTCAATAAATGAAAAATGAGAACATGCTTTTCGTGCTTTTAAATATGGGTTAAATTTGAAAATATTTCTGAAACTGCAATTTAAAAATAAATTGTTTTTTCGGGATCCACGGGAGCTCTGGTGACGAGAGTAATCAGGGCCGACTTCCATCTTTAATAACAGGGTATAGTTGTCCTGGTCTGAAAATAGGCCGTCAGTAAATAACAGGAGCTGCTTCCATCTCTCCGCCCATCTGAACACGGCACTAACAACAGGATGTGAGAGGTACTTTGTTTCAGATCAATTTAAAGTACTTCTTATCTCACGACAGAAAGACAACAGCAATACTGTAAAGGCTCACAATGCTTTTCTACACGCATCCGTTCTCTCTTGCGTCATCCTGTATTCAACATTATTACGGCTCAGTCCAAGGTAAAGCGTCCTCATTTATAAAACATCAGGTTCAACCATCTGCTAAATCTAAAGCAAATGGAAAGCTTCTCAGATACCATGTCACACAGCAGGTGAGGGACTTTCTGCTGAGTCAGCCTCTATCTGTATCAGGCCAAAGGTCTTACGAGAGGAGAGAAGAGAAAGGACTGTACTTCATCATATCATCCAGAAATATCCGCCAAAAAGATGGATTTTACCTTCAGCAGGAGAAGGTTTCTATGCAGCAGACAGGATTTAAATTAAAACATGATTATTGAGGAGAAATGATCTCACCTCTGCCAGCCGTGAGTGTTTGTGGACGTTCTCTCCTTTTTGGACGGCTGGAGCGAGCTGCTGAAGAACTCCTCGACTGCTGGTCAACGCTCGAGTCAGACGGGCAAATTTGCCCCAACCTGCCAAACACACGCAATGAAAGAACACGACGCGTCAGCAAGCACCAGTCCTTCTTTAGGGGTTTGACCGTCCACATTTTAGAAACATCCGGGTTAGAGCCTTCATTAGCCGTCATATTGTCTATTCACATCATGTTTAACAACTCAATGTCTCATTTGCTGTCAGATTTTGGAATATTGTTCAAGTTTCAAGGTTAATTTCTTGTCATTGTACAACAAAATGCAGTTGTAGTCCTTATATGCTACATAAGAAACACAAAAAACTACATTATTTTTTACAGTGGAGTGTGGAGGATGAGATCGGTAAAAGCTGGTGAAAGCGTTTTTGTATCGAGGCCAGAAAAGGTCTTTTGATTGACGAGCAACTAGAAACTAATAAACAAGAAAGAAATCACTCTTTTAGCTCTCTTGTAAAAACGTTTGTATAAAAAAAGGACAATAACCTTTTACAGAGTCGTCCTCGATTGGCTGCTTGAAGGCGGTGATGTCACTGAAGGTGCAGAGAAACAGGACCACTTTGTCCTGCTCGTTCCTGATTGGAGCGATCTTCACGAAAAACCAAACGGGCATCCCTGCAGCGCACACGAGCACGAGCACACAGACAGGAAGTCAGTCTGATGTTCCTCACAAGAACTACGTGTCAAAACTCAACTCACTCCACAGCGAGCGAGACGGTTCACCGTGCTGCGACGCCTATTCGGGGTACGGAGGAGGTGTTTATTTGGGAAATGTAGTTTCTAGATCAGCAACAGCAATGTTTACCACAAACAAAGTCTCTATGAACTCATTAATATCTCACTGGAAACAAATCTAATCTGTCAATAACATAAATAATATTCCTGAGTGGAGTTTATAAAGAATGAAGAACACAAACATCAGTCAGTATCAGGCATTCCTCCTCCTGTCCTCCCATCCTCCTATGTCCTCCCGTCCCCCTGTTCTCCTCTGTCCTCTCCTGTCCCTCTGTCCTCCTGTGTCCCTGTCCCCCGTTCTCCTCTGTCCTCTCCTGTCCCTCTGTCCTCTCCTCCCCGTCCCCCGTTCTCCTCTGTCCTCTCCTGTCCCTCTGTCCTCCCCTCCCCCTGTCCCCCTGTGTCCCTGTCCCCCGTTCTCCTCTGTCCTCTCCTGTCCCTCTGTCCTCCCCTCCCCCTGTCCCCCTCTGTCCTCCTGTGTCCCTGTCCCCCGTTCTCCTCTGTCCTCTCCTGTCCTCCCATCCCCCTGTCCTCCTCTGTCCCTCTGTCCTCCTGTGTCCCTGTCCCCCGTTCTCCTCTGTCCTCTCCTGTCCCTCTGTCCTCCCCTCCCCCTGTCCCCCGTTCTCCTCTGTCCTCTCCTGTCCTCCCATCCCCCTGTCCTCCTCTGTCCCTGTCCCCCGTTCTCCTCTGTCCTCTCCTGTCCTCCCATCCCCCTGTCCTCCTCTGTCCCTCTGTCCTCCTGTGTCCCTGTCCCCCGTTCTCCTCTGTCCTCTCCTGTCCCTCTGTCCTCCCCTCCCCCTGTCCCCCTGTTCTCCTCTGTCCTCTGTCCCCCTGTCCTCTCCTGTCCCTCTGTCCTCCTCACTCTGTCCCCATGTCCCCCTGTTCTCCTTTGCCCCTGTCCTACTCTGTCCTCCTTTCCCCTTGTCCTCCTCTGTCCCCCTGTCCTCCTCACTCTGTCCTCCAGTCCTCCCCTGTCCTCCTCACTCTGTCCTCCAGTCTCCCAGTCCCCCTGTCACCTTTAGTACAGGACATTTGCAGTTCTTAAAAAAAAGAAACTTGAAGTACTCACGGTTTTTCTTGTACATCAGAATCTCAAAAGAGTTCATCTCGTAGTTCTCAAAGGTCTGCCGAACCTTCTCAGTCATGTCTTTATCCGTCAGCTCTCCGTACATGAAGCTGCAGGAGCAAACACAGCACGATGAGACCGGTCCACCAACAACAACAACAACAACAACAACAACAACAACAACAACAACAGCAGCAGCAGCAAAAGCAGCAGGTGAGTCGCTGTACCTGCAGGTGCTGCTCTTCTGCATCACCTCGGCTCGGTGGTAACCCGACAGTTTGCAGAAGCCGTCGTTGCTGTAGACGATGGGCCAGTCCACGATCTGAGCGTTCCCCAGCACGAAGTTTGTGTCTGACCGCGGAAACCAGTTACAGGTTACAATGTGTCCCAGTTCAGAGCGTTACATGACAGACACGTTTCACAGCCATGTTTTTATACACATGGTAGGGCCGATTATGGCTGCTAACAATTATCTTTATTATCCGTTAGTCTGACGATTATTTTCTCAATTAAGCATTGGGTCCGTAGAAATGTATTTAAATACAAGATCACAGCTTCCCAGAGTCCTCGGTGACATTTTACAATGTCTTGTTATGTCCAATAAACACGAGCAGTTTAGTGTCACAGAACAGTAAGAAAACCAGAGAATTTCTGCTTTATATTAATTAAACTATTGCTTGATTATTGTAAAATTCTTGCCAATTAATTAACTGGTGTTAGACAAATTTCCACAGCTCTAGTCTATTGTCTAATTAATTAATAATGATTTAGACTTAGACTAATGAATAATTGGGATTAATAATCGTGTCCTTAATATAAAGCAAATCATAATTGTCATTTAAGCCATAATGTTGCAGCCCTAACAGATAAATATCATGTATTTATCTTTTTATTCGTCCACCCATCCACCTGTGATGTAGCTGATCACTAAAGTTTACAATATTTAATATTTCCTGCGTTTTGTTATTAATATTCAGTTCAGACAACAACAAAACAAACGGCCAATCACAGACCACCAGCAGCAACTCACACGCACACACTAGTTTACAGCGGCACAGGAAGGTTTATCTCACTCTGTGTGTGTGTGTGTGTGTGTGTGTGTGTGTGTGTGTGTGTGTGTGTGTGTGTGTGTGTGTGTGTGTGGTGACCTCTTTAAAACAGTGTGCTAGCGCTGATATTGAACTTAAGAGTGTTTTTGGTGCGGAGTAGACGACAATGTGTCCGAGCATCAGCAAAGTTGTCATTGTTGTTCATAATCTTGTTGATTTGTTCCTTGAATTAAATTCAAACGTTTACCGGTTTAAAGCCTCATTGTTACTGCGTTTGTTTCTGTAGGAGCGGAGGTTTCACCATTATCTGCTGGTCAGTCATTTTATTCCACACCTCTGTTACCACCACAGCTGCAGTTATTACTGGATTACTTTTAGAGAACACGGTGAAGTTGTGCAGAGTGTAATTGGATTTACGGACGATTATTCTGGACGGACATCGGAGGTAAGGACATCTTCGGGAAGTGTGAGTTGCACTGAATCATATCAACATGCGTCTCATGTCTGTGTTTTCACATTTCACAGAATTATGAAGAAGAAAAGACGACGAGTGTGCGGCTCTCTTTACCCGTTTCACTGGCGTTTTGTCCAAAGTTACTGCCAAATGAATTGGATGTAAAGTATTTTAATAATATAGCTGAAGCTGATAGATATGCTGTATGTGTCGAGCCGCTGTATGAATGTTATAAACTAAACTGTTTCCTGTGCATCAGTGTTGTGTTTTTTCCCAGTTCCCACTCTAAGACTTCCACTTTTAGAAATGACTTCCTGAATATTTCACACTTTCTCGTTCATTTTTTAAACAACGGCTCGAGTTGAATCCCTGCAGAGGAGAAGATCATGTTTGCTGTGCAGCCTGCAGGCTGTAACGTGCTCCAAAAAAACCCCCAAAGGACTTTAACTCCACGACTGCTCCAATGCAAAATACATGAGGAGTTAATGTCACAAAGTTCAGGATGGAGATTTGTTTTCAGGATGAGAGACACACACACACACACACACGACACAGTCACAACGAACACAAGGAACTGATGTCACTCACACTGAACTGCATGATGATGTATGACAACACCGACAAATATGACTGAATTCTGAATTGTATTAACTCATTATCTTATGTATTTATTCATTTCGATTAAATATTTAATTATTGAAACATCTGGCCGGGGACAGCAGATGGAAATTAGCCTCTCTGGCTAACTCTGGCTCACTTACAGTGTAACTGTTAATTAGTGTGCATTGTCCCTGAAAAATAAATAAATAAAATAAATAAATTACAACATAATCCTGTGTATTACCAATAATAGTGACTTATTGAGTGTCCTTAAGACAAAACAAAAATGGCAGTCAGCCCGAAACCCCCACGCGGAGCTGACATTAAGTGTGTGAAGTGATAAATGAACACATGAATTAAAACGTGTCCTCACCTTCCCTCTAGCGCCGCCATGAGGACAATTGTTCCCTATTGTGTGATGAACACGGCAGCATCGCGGGGCCTCTGGCAGCTCTCCAGAGTTTAAGGCTTGACCGCATCCTTTAGTTTCATTAATTGGGATGAATTGGGCAGAATGTTATGCTAATGGACTTGTTCAGCCGTAGTTTATCGTTACACCGAATTACACTGCAGCCTGCCTGAGGCTAACCCAACAGCCGTGAGCTGCTGCTCATTTAACTGCATGAGATTAACAGGACAAATGTGTTTGACGGAGATAAATGTCTCTATACTTCCATTGTGTGTGTGTGTGTGTGTGTGTCTTCAGGATATAAACACATTAAAAGTCTGTTTTGAGCTAAATGCTAACACCAGCATGCCACTATGCTCACAGTGACAATGCTAACATACTGATGTTTACGATGTTACTATTAGCATGCATGCTAACAAGTAGCAAGCACAGCTGAGGCTGATGGGAGTGTCGTTCGTTCTGCAGGTATTGAACCTCTTTTGTGCTCGTTAACACTTGATGACGCATTGTTGTCGAGCAGAATAACTCTCTGTACACGTTAGCTAACGCTGGCTAGCACGTTTCTTAACAATAGCTGAATAAATATACGTTTCTCTGAATACATCTGTGCTGCTTGTGAAAGTGAACATTAACCAACGGGAACAGATTGTCTGACCCCTACTCGCTGACTCACCGTCCAGACAATTTCACGGCTGAGAGAGAAACCGAGCGTGGATAGTAAAGAGAAACTGAGGGCGTGTAATCGTTTGGATGCCTGTAACTATCCTGCAGGAAAAACAAAAATGTGCTCTTCCAGCATTCACAGCAGCTGCCTACACTGCAAGGCAACCCAAAAGAACGAGAACGGACTCATCATAAAGAGTGTCTTACAATATCAGGGAAGCATTTCAGTGATGCACAGTTAGCAGAATGCTAAGCTTAACTATCTGCAACCTTTTTCTCACCAGTTACACTGAGATAACAGTATTAGCTTCATCTGTATAATCTATTAAAGTCCATTACAACATCTTAGAGTTCATTAACGCTGTGTCACAGAGGAGTTGATTCCACTTTATGTTCGTTTGTGCCCTCGCTATTTAATGTGATCACATGAAATGTTGTTCTGCTGACTGCTGGGATCACGGCGTGTACATTTTAGGACATAATATTTGGTCACAAGCCAGAAAAGTTGGAGAAACTCTGATTTGGAATTAGAGATTTCAGACAAAATTGTCATAAAAATAAATAAATCAAGAAGTAAAATAGCTGCTGTTGTCTTTTAAATACAGTGTGTAGACGTGTATATATATACATACCGGTATATATATACATATACATGTATATATACTGTATATTATATATATACAGTATAATCATGAGTGGATGGAGAGGGATACATGTACACGACAGTATGTGGAAACACTGGTCTGTACCTGTCTGTCTATGTGATAATGTCCAAACTGAAAAGTTGAAAAGGAAAGTGGTTAAAAGAGCAGAAACAGATGAACATGTGAGAACAGAGCTGAACTAAACCGACGCTGAGGAGCCACAAAAAACCAGGCTCGGTGTGATCACTTCACTTTTTACAGTGTAGGTTTCCTACTGATGCGTGTGACGACCATAATCAGTCACACATGCCTCATGTTGATTATGTTTTTAGTCCCATAAGAGTAATAAAACTCAGATTACTATGAATTTAAAGCTAATTTAAAGGTTTTTCTCACCCCGAGTAGGAACAGCAGCCCAAACTAAATTATATTCACCGTCATTGTATTGGCCAAATAAAACCTGCATGGAAAGATGTCACTAAAGGAAAGTAAGAAAATGTGTTTCGTTAAATTTTTGTGCCATTTTAGGGGAAGTGACCCTTTAGCGACCCTTTGACGGTTCAGGTTCTCAGTTCTTTTATTTGTTACCTTTAAGCATGTAAATACTGTTTAATGGTTCGTGATTGGTTCTTTAAAAGAAGAATATTTTATATGTATACAGTTGGTGTTCACTATTGTTTTCAGCAGCATGAACATCACATTTACTTTAAAGCCATATTAAAACGTAATCGTCAGCAGTATTCAGCCTATTAAATGACAACAGAAGGACAGTAAAGTGGAGATTTTCCTTTTGCTGCTGAGCCAACAGAATATTTATTTAAATATTCGTGGAAGTAGAGTACAAGTCTTTACATGTATTATATAAACTTCTTATATAAAGTAACATAGGGCAACAATTAGCGATTGCTTTCATTGTCGATTAGCAAAAGGTATCTTTGCTTGATTAATGTTTTTATTTATAATTACTGATGATCTTTTTGGCTAATTGTTTAAATCATTTTATATTGTTAAATGTAGCGTATGCAAGGCGTATAGCCTGACATAAGAAGGACATTTACTGCTTGGATTTAAGGTAAATACGCTACTTTTAGAGTATGAAACATCATAAAAATATGTAGTTCGTTTTTAAATGTAAATGTAAACATTGGCTAACTATGGAGCAGGTAGACAAGGTGCATAACTTCAGGCTAAAAAACATCAAAACATATTAGCTAGTTTTAAAATATAGGTGTAAATATTGGTTAATGAATATTCATTTTAAAAAAATGATACAGTGCTACTGGGCTTTATATGAAAATGTAAAATGTAAATAAATAAATAAAGGTAATGAACCAGACACGTGCAGGTATTCTTAAATTATAAGAGCCTATCAGAGGAGCTGTCTGATGATGACACAACCGAACAGAACCACGAGACATTCCACACAACAGACAGGCTATTAACGTTTGAATCCAGGTGTGTAAACCGAACAGAACCGGATCCTACCGTTGGACCTGCGGACGATGTTCTCCAGGAACGTGTTCTGGGGGGCCACGAGACCCCGCCGTCCTCCCGCCATCCTCCTGCAGCGCGAGGAAGAGCTGCTTCCACACCGCTCACATATCTGATGCTGCACGAGCCCCGCGCGCTGTGGAGTAGGAGCCTTGCTCGCTCTCTCTCGCGCGCGCTTTCTCTCTCTCTCTCGCAGCAGGCTTGTTATTGGCAGATGGTTGCAGCACGAGCTCCGTGATGAGCCACGGTGAGGCTGGCTGTGATCGAGAGAGTATAGGGGGCGAGAGAGAGAAAGAGAGAAGGAGAGACAGGGGGAGAGAGAGAGAGAGAGAGAGAGAGAGAGAGACAGGGGGAGAGAGAGAGTGAGAGAGAGACACACAGAAAGAGACAGAGAGAGAGCATGTAAACATCAATTACATCACTCAAGTCGTTGTAATTAAAGGGTCACTTCACCCAAATCTCTAAACACATATCGATGGCCGAAGAGCAAAACCTCCTATCTGAAAAATGCCTGGATCATTTTGCAGAAAGGATCTTTGCAATCTTTCCATCATTTGGTGCAAGTTGGAAGAGGTTCTCCAACATGATGCTCTAAATTAAGTTTCAATAAAGGGCGGGATTATTTTAAAACAGACTGAATATGAACAGCCTTCCTTGTTCTCATCATCCAAAATGAAATCCGGCAATCAGAAACATTTTTGTGCTTTGGCCCTCGATATGTGAATATTGATCCCTATAGTTGCAGCGGAGCATCGTCTGATTAAATAAAGACTTGTGTCAACAGACGCTTTCACAGCCGACGTCATCGAAACATTATGTGTTCGCATGTCGGTGAAGAAGAAGTTTAGCTGCAGGATTCCAGACGAGTTGTCAAACTTTAAACCTTTAAACTTTAAACTCACAACTGTTGACAGTATTAGAATGTCTGGTTGGACGTTCACGAGGACGCCTACATGTCGTCATGAGTTTACGAAGCCTCGAGTTCTGCAATTTTGCCGTCGCCATCTTGGATTACGGCTGTCGCCATGTTGGTTTTTTTTGCAACCGATGAGTCTATTCTAGAGTCTATTTGACTCTAAATGGACCATAATTTACGAAATGAACATCACGCTGTATTGAATACTTGAAACTAGAGATTGAGACCATAAACTCATGTTTACAATGTTTACGAAGGTAATAAATCAAGACAGAAGTAGAGTCATTTTCTCATAGACTCTAATAGGAGTCGCCCCCTGCTGGTCAGTAGAGATAATGCATGTTTAAAGACACTCGGTAGAACCGGAGGATGCCGCCTGCACTGGACTGATCAAAAAAGACTCACATTTATAGCGGCCATTTTGAAAGTCAATAAACTCACAATACTATGTTATCATGTCAACGTCAAATACCCTGACATAGACTCATCAGATTGATCAAAACAACAACCAAAACCAAGTTTATCTTTAAGGAAGAGAGGGAACTTGAACCAGAGTGAGGGGCCCCCGGGGGGCCCCTGGTGTGGATGTTTGTGATGATTTGATTAAATGCTAATTGCACCATGAAGAGGGCCTGAAGGCGGTGTTTAAATCGTGCATAGACCTCAGTGCATTTGTATTTATTCAAATTAAAACTCCCACATATTCAACTGAAGGCAAACTAAAACTAAAATAAATAAGAGTACTAGTTGGATTCTGGTTAAAATTTAATCTGTTATGTGTAGTTATGAGGTGTCCACTAGGACTGACCGGACCTAGAACGCATCAGTATTCAGAATCAATAAATTATGTCGACATAGGAACTATTTTTTTACTATTTTTTACTGAAGATTTAAAAGAAACGTTATGGAAACTATTTTTACTGCCAACTTTATTTTAAAACGATTGTGTTTTGTCTGTATGTTTAACTGTTTGTTGTTTTTGTGTGTTGTCACTGTTGTTGCTTTGATTGTTTATAATTTATATCATGTGTAGGACCCCTTGAAAACCAGATGACCCCTCTTAAAGGGGCGTGTCCTAAATAAAGGATGCAGAACGATATTTCTGAGTTTTTCAAAGCGTGAATTTGAATCACTTCCACTGAGGAGTTCTCGGGGGTGAATTGGTCTTTTAACTCCTGTATACTCTATAAAATACAATAAATTAATGAGAATTATTTTTAAAATGTGCCTTTTGACTCATAATTATGTCTTGTGCTTTTTAAAAAACTAAGAAAAACCTTTATTATATAAACTGTAAATATGCACAGATTACAACCGTCTGCACTGCCTTAGTAACATGCATTTAACCGGTTATTGCTGTATATATAATTGATCAGAAGTGAATCAAAATTAATGAAACTGAAATAATTGATCAGAGAATAATGTCCCGACAGTAATAAGTGTGTCCTCTCTGCAGGAGTGAGGTGTTGACTGGTGTGAGATTGTTGAGCGCTGTCTCCCCCTGCTGGTCATTAAGAGTCGGTGCAAAAACACTGACTGCTAAACGAGGAGAGAAAACAAAAACAACACGCTGAATTATCATCAACATGTAATCAGTTTACTTCACATTGTGTAATAATGTCATTATATTTACTTTGTGAATAACCTGTGACTTGTATTTATTTGAAATGATGATGTTTACAGTTTGATTTATATGTTATATTATTTATTCCAGATAAGTCAGACTCGCGTTTGCTTTAATTTATCTTAGTATAAGTTGTGGTGCTGTTTAATCTCTGTTTTGATTGGATTTTGTGTATATTTTCATTTTTTGTCAGTTCGTGTCGGCGGAGGGATCTGCTCCCACAGAAGCCGCAGTAGAAGAAGTCGCACTGCCGCCAGAGGGTGCGTAAAAAGCCTTCCGCTGCGGTGGTTAGACCTCGTTAAGTAATCGCTTTAACGGGGGGAAAAAATCTCCCTCGCAGCTGATTTTACATATTAACACTTTGATATATTTATAGGAGACTCTGCTGTTGTTATCTACGAGGTCCTACAGCCCGAAGCGATTGTAAATAAAGCGGTGGGAACGAAGAGAAGCGCGACAGCGACAGGGACGGAGCGGCGGCGAGCGAGCGAACAGCAGCGGAAAAATAAAAAACCTCCCGCTCCTGGTGACATTTTATATCCCAACACCGCGTCTGAAAAACGGCGAATTTGAGCGCTAAGATGCCGGGAATGATGGATAAAGGCTCGGAGTATTTAGGGAAAGGTCGCTCAAACGGCACGAAGAGTCCGTCCAACGCTTCTAACGGGCATTTCTCTGACGAAAGCGGCAGCGACGACGAACACGGTGAGTATAGCCTCGAACAGCCTCTTGTCGCTCTCTCGTATGTGCGCGTTTTGAACGGGAACATTTTCGTTTTTTCTTTTTTTTTTTAATCAAACTTCTCTTGTTTTTCATGCTGATGTTTTTCCCAGATGTGGGAATGCGGGTTGGAGCCGATTATCAGGCCAACATTCCAGAGTTCGAGCCCGGTGAGTTTTTACTGGTTTCTATCTGGAGTGACGGACGGGGGTAGCCTCGGTACATGTAGCCTTCAGTAACAGACTGTTCACTACACACACACACACGGCAGCTTCGTGTAGACGCGTCGGTGCGTTCACACCGTGACAGTCACTGACACTTGGTGTTAGTTTATGTTCTCCGTGTTGATGAATTGTTATTGACCGGAGAGAGAAACATGAACCGAGGCTACCTCATCTTCTCACTGACAACTTGTGACGTTCAGGAATTTCTAATTAATGAAGCTTGATGGAGTTGGTTTGTTTACATTCTTCTTTTTTATTTTCCCTCCACTTATATTATTTAAATAATGTAATATATTCGTTGCTGCAGGCAAAATAATGATAATCTAATAATAATAATTGAACAGTAACTACTTTTCATCAAGCAAGGCAATAAAGTCCTATATTTAATTGTCTACATTGTGTCCCATTTAATATATATATATATTTTCTGATTTGTCTGTTTATTATTTCTTTCTTTTTGAAGTTTTTATGTAAGTTTGATTACACAAAAAATGTAATGCCAATTTTTCAAAGGATATACCAACATCATTATTTGAGCATTAAATAAAACATCATCCAACATTTGTTTTTTAATTTAAAAATAGCTTGTAATAAAATAAATAAATTGTGTATAAAATTATTCTGACCCACGTTTGGGATATTTTACAGTGTCAATACTGTTAATGCTTTTTAAAATTAGTTTTGAAATAATATATTTGTTAAAAGGCACACTCAGTATTTTTGACCGTATTATTTACAGTACAGTACTTCTTTTCTCAAAGATGGGTGTGATGTTCTGTGTGTTTGTTCAGGCTCCACTAAGTACACGGATAAAGACAGCGGAGGGATGCTGGTTTGGTCTCCGTATCACACCATCGTCGACTCCAAACGTAAGTGAACTTCCTGTCATCCTCACACACACACGTAACACAGAACACACACGTAACACAGAACACACACATTGCTGCAGTCCTCCATCAGACTGATGCAACTGTGTGTGTTTTCCCCCACAGTTGACGAATACATCGCTTTGGCCAAAGAGAAACATGGATACAACGTGGAGCAGGTGAGTTACGTTTCAGCCCTCCGTCCACTAAAATATCGGTTTCCCACGTCCAGACGACGGAGCTTTTCCAAAACGGCCTCCGAAATGTGTTTAAATATCACAAAAGAAAATGGAAAACTTTTGCAAAGCGATGATGAGAGCTGCTCAGCGAGGCTCGACTGTGTGACAATGAAGTTAGAAACCTTCTAAATGTCCGTACAGCCGATCACACAGAACAGCTGTTGTCATGAAGCTGCACTTATTGATTTTGTCGGATGAAGTGCTGACCATGAAATAACGTCTGTCTCACTCAGAGGTTTGGTTTTTATACTCTCTAAACATCCTGAAACGTTCTCCAAACTGGAAAGTAAAGCGATAAAATAATGTGCCACCATTTGTTAGATACTTAGTTATCCGATTCCGGAGTTACTACACAACAGTACAGTTCTTTTGTCAGACTTTTCATCAGTCTGACTTCAGACTGATAGTAATTCATCTCTAAAAGTTTCCAGTTTCATCATGCCAGGGTTTCAGAAAAATACGATAACTTTAAAAGAAAAAAGCCTATTTTGACTTAATAGAGATCCAAACAGCTCATGAAGTCCAATCAATCCAACAACACCGGAGATGACGATCTGCACGACTCTGCACTATTACTGACCAAAAAATCAGTTTGCATTATAAATTCTGTGACCATTTATATACAACATGTAAAATATATATATTTTGTTTTTAATCGGATGTGTTCCTCACACTCCTCTGTCTGTGTGTGTGTGTGTGTGTGTGTGTGTGTGTGTGTGTGTGTGTGTGTGTGTGTGTGTGTGTGTGTGTGTGTGTGTGTGTGTGTGTGTGTGTGTGTGTGTGTGTAGGCACTCGGCATGCTGTTCTGGCACAAACACAACATAGAGAAGTCTCTGGCCGACCTGCCGAACTTCACCCCGTTTCCAGACGAGTGGACGGTGGAGGACAAGGTGCTGTTTGAACAGGCCTTCAGCTTCCACGGCAAGAGCTTCCACCGCATCCAGCAGATGGTAACCCCCCCGTCCTACCGCGTGTCTGATGTACTGTACTATTACCGTAATATAGTCACAAAGTAACCAAGTCCATTTACTACCATTCTCTACTTCTTTAGCTGCCGATTACTTTTCAGATTATGGTTTTTACGCGACAAAGACTTGATGAGCAGTAAATGCTGAATTTTTGATCACGTTTCCTTCAGTTACCGGACAAATCCATCTCCAGTCTGGTAAAGTATTACTACTCCTGGAAGAAGACTCGCTCCAGAACCAGCCTGATGGACCGGCAGGCTCGTAAACTGGCCAACAGGAGCAACCAGGACGACAGGTCACTCCCAAACTCTCAGTTTATGAAGTAAAGAAACAGCATCGCAACAATTAAAGAAATACTTCACCCTCAAGACCATTTGTATATCAAATACTCGCAAATACGTAATTTTCTGTTGTTGACAAAAAAAACGATTTTTTTAAATTCAGACCAGAGTCGTCATATCTCGTGTTTACGTTCTTCTTCTGTGGTGTCTCATGTGTCTTGGCCGGCTGTGTTGTTGTTAAAATGACGTGTACCGACTGAATTTTGGCTTCTTGTTGTTGTTGCCGTAGTGACGAGGAGATGGAGGAGGCCCCTCCCATCGAAACCAACGACAGCGACTACGACCCCAACAAGGAAACTAAGAAAGAGGTACGACAACACACCTGATGACTCACTACAGGAAGTCCCTGTTCAAACCTCTGATCTCAGATGAGGCTTTTATACATTTATTTTCAAATGTTTTTGAATTAGACCCTAAAATATTCCATTCGTAGAAAAGACTAATAAACAAAGACACTTCTTAAATTATGTCCCTTGGCAGGTCTGCAACATTTATTTATTTAATTTTTTACGAACATGAATCTGTCTTTTTTTTCTTCTTTCAATTAGCTATTTAATCTAGAAAACCGTGATCGTAAAGGTCTTTGTCCACTCCAACTGGACTCCGAGTGTATTTTATAAGACACTACAAAGAAATCCAAACATCTGAGAAGCCGGAGCCGGTTATCGTTTGATGTTTTTACTTCATAAAACAGTTTACACCTTAAATTAAGAAATTGAGAAATGTAGCCATTATTACATTTTTGGTTTTTCATCTATTGAATCCCGAAACTGACAAAATGTAGTTAAAGACAAGTCAAAAAATAAGACTGACATCAATAAATAATTCTGTTAGTTCAATATTTCAAATGGAGTTAAAAATAATCATCAAACGTTATACTTTAGCCACGCCCATCTCATTATATATGCACAAGTACATGTAGAAAATAATAAAGTTTGAAATAAAACAAGCAAGTTTCATAAATAGAAGACTAAAATATCTTTTAATTTATTCTATGAACCGCTTGATGATAAAAGGAAAATAAACTGATTAGATGTTGTTCACACTTATTGATGCATTCAGTTACATGTTTGACTCATTCGTTGGTTTCAGTTTGAATCGGTCAGTAAGCAGCTCTGCGTTTCGTTCCTGCAGACCCAGGTGGAGCCGGTGGCGCCGGGCTCGAAGGTGGCTTTGGGTCGGCGGGAGCACCACACCCTGCAGCACCGACACCACCAGCGCTCCCGCTGCCGCCCCCCCAAAGGCATGTACCTGACCCAGGAGGACGTGGTGGCCGTGTCCTGCAGCTCCTCCGCCGCCAACACCCTCCTCCGTCAGCTGGACATGGAGCTGGTGTCCCTGAAGAGACAGGTAGGAGACGCTGCAGCGGTCCTCCTGCTCCAGACCAGGGATCTGAGAAAACGGAGGCAGAATGAGAAAGAAATATTTATAACCGGCTTAGAGTCAGTGTGAGCGAGACGTTCTGAATTCATCATTGATGACCGTCGGTAATAAACGTCCTTAAATCTGCTTAGAAATGAGTTAAAGCAACGGATGTTATTCTGTCAACAGTTCTGTTTCATCCATCGACACAGAACCAAAGTTACATTCGTAACTTGTGTTTGTTTGTTGATATTTAAAGTTGATAGTTGACAAAACAAGCTCCGATTACCGGTAGTAGCTGTTCTGCAGCTTTCCATTTATCGGATGCAGTTTACAGACGTCCTGAGATTCTTGAGCGTTTTATTTTTCATAGTCATCTTTTCGTTCCATGTTGGTTTAAAAATTGAGATTTAAAAAAACAGAATAAATGGACATGTGAGCATCTACAATCTGCCGATGAAGACAGTGTGAAACAATCAAAAGCTCTGGAACACCAACAGGACCTTGTGAAAAGAGGTTAATATCTTGAATAAACTAGATGTCGTCAGTAAACACAGATGATAGAACAGCTGTAAACCATCACATTAGATAAGCCTGTCATTAGCTTGCTGACATTAGCATGTTGCTGTTTAATACATTTCGTTTGTTGACTAAGCTGAGTGTCGTTCTTCAGGTGCAGAACGCCAAACAGATGAACAGCGGACTGAAACACATGTTGGATTCTGGGATTGGAGAGTTCAGACTGGCTGAGGTACCACAGATGCAAAGAGGCTCACTTGTTATACCACCTCATAAAGCATGTCGAATAGAGTAACTACATCCAAATTACTACCACAGTTAATCACATGTGTGCTGGTAGATCGAGTGTTTTCCATTTTATGTTACTTTATTCTTCTACTCCACTTCATCTCAGAGGCACATATTGTACTTTACACTCCACTACGTTGATTTGAAACCTTAAAGTTACGTTTCAGGTGAAGATTTTACAAACTAAACATTTCATCAGTTTATAAATATGATGTTTTGTTATTTATTCAACTACCAAAAGTAGCTGTAAAGCTTTTTAAATGGGCTCCACCTCAACCAGCTGTAACATTGAAGTGCTGTTTATGTGTTAATGCATCAATAATAATGGTCCCGTGATATGATGATATAACACTGACAACAAATACTTTTACTTTTGTACTTTTACTTAAGTGCAATATTGAATTGCATCAATATTCTCGAATAACAATAATATTCTTTAAATATCGGACAGTGGTTTGTTAGTCCTTTGACTCTTATGGTATTTGCCTTTCTGCCCTGTGTGGAAACATTCCATTCTTTTTGCATTGAGGTTTGATGAATCACCACCAGAGGACAGCATGACTCCCACATCGTCTGGTTCTGGTTCTGGTGTCAGTAGTTAACCGCCAGTCATTGTTGTTGCAGTGTAACCAGAAGGTGAACGCCCGCTGGACCTCAGACGAGCAGCTCCTGGCTGTGCAAGGTGAGCTTCTTTAAAGCTGCAGTTATCAATATCTTTATGTTAGCAGTGGATCAGATGAATACACACATGTGAGCGGAGTCGTTCGTAGTTCACAACACAGAACTCTACGTAGCTTTTTTAGCCTCTTTTAGCTCCTAGTTTTGGTTTTGTGTCACACTTCCTACCTGTTTTGTGGTTCACCTGCTGTACTGTGCACTACCTGCTCAGCAGCAAACAGACACAGTTAGAGGCCAGCCGGTGAACATAGCGGAGCATTTAGCAGCTAAAGAGACAGATATTTCCCTCAGGAGATGGTGGAGACCAAAAACGGAGCTAAAAGAGGAGTATTGGACTCATTGATGACTTTCCTCATCGTCTCAAACACCAAGTCAATACATTTGCACCAGACACAATCTCCCTCTCAATAGCCTATTTTTCTTCTTCTACTGTATTTTTTTGGTGGCAGTTTAAGACTTGATTACATCATTACGAACCCTCTGTGGTGTTCTTCAGGCGTGAGGAAATACGGGAAAGACTTCCAGGCCATCGCCGACGTCATCGGCAATAAGACGGTGGGCCAGGTGAAGAACTTCTTTGTCAACTACCGGCGGCGGTTCAACCTGGACGAGGTGCTGCAGGAGTGGGAGGCCGAGCGGGGAACGCGAGCGCCCAACGGAGACAGCGTCACCTCTGGAGAGGAGGGGAAGACGAGCTCCGCCACACCGTCGGGGAAGAGCACCGACGAAGAGGACGAAGAGGTGAGACGTTTGACGGAACAGTGTTCAGGTTATTCAGGCTTTAGATGTTTCATATGCCATGTTGTGTTCTGGTGCATATACCACATCCATCAGTTTTTAGATTGATTTCCTTACATCCAGGGCACACATTGAGAAAAATAAATGAAACTTGCTGCAGATAGATAATTCACTGCAGTCAACATTGAGTCTGCTTGCTTTGTTACGGTGTCCCATGATAATAAAAAAAAAACTCTTTGGTGATTCCAAAAGACTGTAAACATCTGAATTATTTCAGTCTGAATGTTTAAATTACTGAATTCAATATATCTATTTCACTATTTCCATGTTTGTTTGTTGCTTTTTGGCAGTGACAGCTGAAGTGACATACCATCAGCGACGTTTATCATTTTAACCAATAAAAGCGTCTGTAGTGGAGTTATTAATAATTACTAAAATATCGTCGGGGAAAAGTCTAAATCTAAAGGTCGGAGTATAGGCATCAACGTAGTTTTGCGCGTGACATAACGCTTTTGGTGCATCTCACGGATTTATGTTATGTATTGTGTGTAGTTCAACCAGAGTAATTGAAATCGTTTTTTGGAGACCTGTAGTGTTCAAACTCTCCAACAACAGAGAAATAAATCATCTTGCGCCCCTTTCGAGGTCCCAGCCCCCCATGTTGGGAACCACTGCTTTAAATGACAATTTGAGAAAGTGGACTTGTGAATGATGCAGACTTGCAGTGAGGTACTTATCGCCCCCCCCCCCCTCCCCTCTTCTCCTTACTGCAGGGTCAGGTGACCTCCTCAGGTGCGTCTCCTGCTGCCTCCTCTTCCTCTTCGGCTCAGGTTCCAGTGACGTCCAGCACCTCCTCCTCCTCCTCCCTCCACCAGCCCCCTCCCCTCCTGCGGCCCTCCCTCCCGGCCACGCCCTCCCTGCACCGCCAGCCTCCGCCCCTCCAACAGCAGGCCCGTTTCCTGCAGCCCCGCCCCACCCTGCAGCAGCCCCCGCCACTCATTCGCCCCTCCAACCCCATGCCCCCCCGCCTCAACCCACGCCCTCCCGCTCCCATGACCCTCGGCGGCAACCCCGGGGGGTCAGGTCCAAGCTCCGCCCAGCAGCCCCCCGGCATGGCCGTCCACCAATCGGAGGCCTCGTCTTCCTCCCTCCACTGACGAACGTCAGACGGAGTTTCTGCGGAAGAGACACAAGAAAGAAAATGTTCAATCTGAAGCTGCTGCGTTCAGGTCCTGTGGGAAAATCTGAGTGACTTAATTCTTCAGAACAAGGAAAGCGAGTTTCACGGCCTCCGATCACTTTTTCTACTCTCACCACACAAGAACATGAAGATGACACATTTACAAGGAACACAATCCAAAGTGTTTATTATTTGGTCAGCAGTATTTTAGGAGTTGACGTTTGTTTTTCCCACAGGATTTACATGCAGCAATCCTGCTGGTCTATGGACACCTGGTTTTCAAATCTTTGTTTTGCAAAAGAGCTTTGGCTACCAAGTCTTTCAGTCTTTATAAATCTGTCACAGAAAGTGTGCAGATTGTTAAAGCAGAGCTTTTTCAGCCACTAGACATGTGGCGTCCCACAGGGTTCAATCCTAGGTCCCCGCTTTTTCTTTTATCATTATGCCGCCACTTGGACATAACTGCATAAACCGCAAACAAAAATGGCACACAAACAGCGGTACCTGTACATTTCAAAGTGATTTATCAGTTCTCATCAGCAGCCTAGTAGATACTAAAGGCTGGATGTTGCAGTATTTTCTACAGCTAAATTAATCTAATTGAAATAAAGTAAGAGTCTAATATAACTTTGAATTGGGTTTTTAAATTCAACTTGAATCAGTGTATCTTCTTACATTAAGAAAGTCAACATTTTGTATTGATTTCATTTCATTATCATCTTTTATGAGTTGTCTTAATCCTCCACCTTCGAGAGTTATCCACATGTAAACTGTACTGAGTCTCTGCTGACTCTCAACCCTCTCTTGTCGATTGGTCCGAACAAGTTATTCCAAAAAAATACTGGCTCCCCAGAAGATGAACCGTTTTGGATTTTAGTGAACCCATGATCTTTTACGACTAACTTTACATTTTCAGCTCCACCGATGATGAAACTCAATGTTGTCTGTTCCTGTTGTGGCTGTAATGACCACTAGGGGTCACGAACGCGCTCACACATTTTCCAAAGGGCGTTTACGATCTTTACTGCATACGACCTTTCAGCCCAGATACAAATAAGGAAACACTTGAGGCTGATGTTAAAAGGTCAGTCTGGCATATTTTTCTTGTCGTCAACAAGTCTCGTGTTTACACTCAAACCAACATTGTGTCAGTCGCTCTCTATACTGGCTGACTTACTGTATGTGGCTCTCAGCTCCAGGCACATTCATCGGTTCCTACTGAAGAACTACATCTTTAAAAAAGTCTCAGTAATTACCCTGAAACAGCAGGTCACTGCAGTTTTTTTCCCCAGTGTAACTGTGTTACAATGGAGCGTCATGGCACAGAGGAAGAAGATATATCAGGCTTTAATACACACATAAATTAAGTTAGTCTACAGTACATTGATTGTTGGTTTGAGGCTGAACATGAAGAGAAATACATCACCAGACCTATCCTTAAATGATGTGCCACTGACACAAAATATGACGCAGTTTTTATGATTTGTTGTCACCCAGCGCTTAAAGCGGTGGTAAAAAAAAAACCCCTCTGACAGTCATGATGTTTGTGTAACAGACGGAGGTTGAACTGAAAGCCTCAGTGTTGTGAACAGTAGCATTAGACATCTACGTGTACAGTTTGGTATCTATTTGAATAATTTGTAACCTGCTGTCCATCCAATCAGCAGTCAGTAAGTCATTAACTTAACTCTGTGACAAACGTTTGATATGATGCTTTTTTTGAAAACACTAAAAAAAACAAAAAAAAAAAAACACTTCAGTGTAGAAATAGTCTCCGACAGCCAAATGAGAACTGGCCCTCGCTGTTCTTCTAGTTGTCCTGTTGTTGGATTTAACGTTCTCAGAGTAGCTGTTGTTTTTCCACATGTTGAAGATTCATTTTGAAACGCCCTAAATGTTAGCTTCATCTGGAACGTGAGCTTCGGATGTGTTGTCTGTCTTTTTATTTTTGTGTTATTTATTCTTCTTCCTGTTGCTATCAGTTTGGACTCGGTGTGAAAAAAAAAAAAAGAAATCATTGTGAAAGTGCTCTTAATGCTTTTTGGACAAACGTGCATCGCGGCGTTAAATGTAACTGGAGCCATCGAGTCGTACGTCGAGTTTCAGTACAACAAAATATTGCTGTTCAACATGTAGCTGCTGAGACGTCTCATTAAAAACTACATTTGTACCATCCGACTGTTTGTATTCTTCACATCTGTCTCAATTAGAAGCCAAAACGCATCTCAAACAGCCTGTTTTTATAGTGTTCCGTTGTTGTTGACATTGTCAGTAATGTGTAAATTAAATATGTTTATATCTGAGGTTACACATAAAGTTCAAAGGGGGTCAGAAGTAAGGGACGATGTTCATTTCGCAATAATGACCGGCTCGCTGTACATCCATCTAACTGTAGAGGTGTACCTAATAAAGTGGACACTGAGTGCAGTGGTGGAAAGTAACTAAGTACATTTGTCCAAGTACTCTACCAACAGATACTTTACTTCCATTTCCGGCTGCTTTATACTTCTACCTCACTACATCTCAGAGGAAAATGTACTTGTTCACTGCACTATAGTGATTTTAAAGCTTTGCCGATGCAGAATATTGATGCAAAATATAAATCAACTGATCAATTATGATGCATTTTTAAGCTACCAAGCAGTATACAAGTAATTCAAATGAGTTTCAGCTTCACAAGCTGAAACATTGACGTGATGAACACATGAATGCATCAATAATGCATAAATCAATAATATTTACAGTAGCCGAGGATATATTATTCATAAATGGGCCATTCTGTAAAATGCACTTTTGCTTTTGTACTTTTACTTCAGTAACATGTTGAATGCAGTACTCTTACCTGTAACAATGCATGTTTTATAAATATTCAATCAGTATTTTATATAGATATTGTACAACATGTTCTTGAGTAACTGTGTTCACTCAGTAGTGATAACAGCAGGTTGTTGATGCTAACTCACTTCCTGCTGTTATAGTTTCCTCTTCCGCTGCCGCTGCTGTGTTCGGGCCGCAGGTAATCGATTCTAATCAGTGACATCGATCCGCTGTGACTGACAGACTGCAGCGTGGAGGCGCCTTCAGGGACTTCGGTGGGATTTCTCAGGCTGAGGTAAGAAGAAAATGCACCGAACCCGACTTGAGTGCGGACGGTCGATGGTGCGGAAAGTGAAAGTAAAGCAGCTCCGGTGATCAACATCAGGGGCTTAAGGCGGACCAGAGGGTCAGAGTCGAGATGTTGGAAACGTTATTTTATTGTTTTAGTGTCTCGGCAGCAGTAAAACAGTTCTACGGTCAGTTTAAAGCGGAATTTAAAGGAGGAGAGCCGCTCCAGCAGCAGCGGCAGCGGGGATTCCCCATGCAGCCTGAACTCATTCAAACACACTGAAACTCTCACTTCCATGACGTTTTCCTGCATCTATTCATTTATATCGCTCTGATGATGATGATTATGAGGATGATGGTCATTATTATTACAAGGAAATAACTTACCGCGCGCGCGTGTGTGTCATCAGCACGTGTGAAGGCATTGACAGGAGTCATGCTGATGAGTCAACTACTTTTACTTTTGTTTAGTTTTTCTTCTTCTTTTGCACTTAGATGCTTCTGCTGGAATAATGTTTTTAACGCAGGACTTCTTTTTAAACGTAATGCTACTTCTACTTTAGTAAATGATTTGACTTTGTCCCACACATGGTGGACACGTGAAGTCTGAGGATATTTCCACATCAGTCCAATAAAAAATATAGATATGAACAGCTGTGTGATCAACTCTTACTTTAATTTGTCTCGATATGAAAATAACTTTATGATAACAAAAAAAACGTCATTTCCATCTTTGCAAAGAGCAATAAATGCTTTATCTGTGATGCATGGTTCATTCTAATACATTTTTGGATCAGGATTTTAGCCTATATGTAAATGTGTTTTACCCTAAAACATGCAGAAGATTTGTGATCATATTATTGTTTAGTAGTGCCTGCAGATCAAAGTGCAGGAAGACTAGAGCTCTCTGCTGCAAGTTTGAATATTCAAAGCATGCGAATAAGAGATCTAAAGTAAGAGTAAGAAAGTTTGTGTCACTTTGCTCTTAAAGAGACAGTTCACCCCAAACGTGCTTTGCTCTTAAAGGGACAGTTCACCCCAAACGTTATTTGCTCTTAAAGGGACAGTTCACCCCAAACGTGCTTTGACCTTAAAGGGACAGTTCACCACAAACGTTATTTGCTCTTAAAGGGACAGTTCACCCCAAACGGTATTTGCTCTTAAAGGGACAGTTCACCCCAAACGTGCTTTGCTCTTAAAGGGACAGTTCACCCCAAACGTTATTTGCTCTTAAAGGGACAGTTCACCACAAACGTTCTTTGACCTTAAAGGGACAGTTCACCCAAACGTTCTTTGCTCTTAAAGGGACAGTTCACCCCAAACGTTATTTGCTCTTAAAGGGACAGTTCACCCCAAACGTGCTTTGCTCTTAAAGGGACAGTTCACCCCAAACGTTATTTGCTCTTAAAGGGACAGTTCACCACAAACGTTCTTTGACCTTAAAGGGACAGTTCACCCAAACGTTCTTTGCTCTTAAAGGGACAGTTCACCCCAAACGTTATTTGCTCTTAAAGGGACAGTTCACCACAAACGTTCTTTGACCTTAAAGGGACAGTTCACCCAAACGTTCTTTGCTCTTAAAGGGACAGTTCACCCCAAACGTTATTTGACCTTAAAGGGACAGTTCACCCAAACGTTCTTTGCTCTTAAAGGGACAGTTCACCCCAAACGTGCTTTGCTCTTAAAGGGACAGTTCACCCCAAACGTTATTTGCTCTTAAAGGGACAGTTCACCACAAACGTTCTTTGACCTTAAAGGGACAGTTCACCCAAACGTTCTTTGCTCTTAAAGGGACAGTTCACCCCAAACGTTATTTGCTCTTAAAGGGACAGTTCACCCCAAACGTGCTTTGCTCTTAAAGGGACAGTTCACCCCAAACGTTATTTGCTCTTAAAGGGACAGTTCACCACAAACGTTCTTTGACCTTAAAGGGACAGTTCACCCAAACGTTCTTTGCTCTTAAAGGGACAGTTCACCCCAAACGTTATTTGCTCTTAAAGGGACAGTTCACCACAAACGTTCTTTGACCTTAAAGGGACAGTTCACCCAAACGTTCTTTGCTCTTAAAGGGACAGTTCACCCCAAACGTTATTTGCTCTTAAAGGGACAGTTCACCCAAACGTTCTTTGCTCTTAAAGGGACAGTTCACCACAAACGTTCTTTGACCTTAAATGTTCATTTTAAAAACAACTTAAAGGAACAGTTCAACCTAAAAATCAGAATACATATTTGTCCTCTTACCTGTAGTGCTATCTTTCAATCTAAATGGTTTTGCTGTGAGAATACAGATTTAAATAGCACTACGGGTAGGAGGAAAAATATGGATTTTGGAACTGCCCCTTTAAGTTGGCATTAAAATGATGTGATATTAGTTTAAACACAGCCTTCTTAATTCTGCCTCTCAGTCTAGACTTCCTTTTCGGATTTTATGAAACTCACTGAAACCCAAACATATGGAAAGTAAACACAACAAACCACTGTGTGTTTTTGTTCGAGTTGAGGACATCACGACATACCTCCAGCCATCCTTTAGGTTTAACTGCCGTTAATTCAGATCTAAATGATCTGATTTCACTACAGTCTGGAGCGGAGCTGCAATTACTTTGAGCCGTCAGTCCAGCCAGATTCATCCACTTGTCGTGGGAACAGCTCAGTAACGAGAGGTGGATTTAAAACATTTTAAAAACATCTCACGTAAAAATGTATCATGGAGTCTTTAACATCACCTGTGCGGTCTGTTCAGCCTCCTGCAGACTCATGGCGACACCAGACCCAAAGCTGGGAGGATACGAGGAGTCCAGCCTGCCGTCCGAGGGCGTCGCGAGGAGGTCCGAGGAGTCGAGGCTGGGGTCCGGGGAGTGCAGGATGAGCTCCTGGGAGTCGGAGCTGTCCTCCATCCAGCACTCGCTGAAGTTTGTGTTGACGCTGAAGGAGGAGTTTGTTTGTCCCGTCTGCAGAGGAGTCGTGCTCAACCCTCAGCAGAACTCCTGTGGACACATCTACTGCTTCCTCTGCCTCCAAGGACTGCTGTGAGCCAATAACAACCACATGAGACAAACGTTATGCATTGATCATGTTAAATTATTACCTGTAGTTTAAGTTTCAGTCTGCTCTATTTGGCTACATGTTGAGACCCCTGCATGGCATCTGTGTGCCATAACAACATTACGGTTCACATTAAGCTGAATCATCGATTAGTTGCCAACTATAAAATTAAACGCCGACTATTTTGACAATTGATTTATCGTTTTTGTGTATTTTTTTTAAGACAAAAAGTAAAATATTCCCTGATTCCAGCTTCCTAAACGTCAATGTTTTCTGGTTTATTTGCTCTTCTGTGACAGTAAACAGAATATCTTTGAGTTGAGGACAAAACAAGACATTTGAGGACATCACTGTGGGCTTTGAGAAACACTGATCCATATTTTTCAACATTTTCTGACATTTTAGAGACCAAACAACTAATTGATTCAATGAGAAAATAATTGAGTTATTTACAATGTAAACAATTGTCCGTTTCAGCCCTGGTTGTACCTGTCGGGTGCGTCCTGTACGTCCAGCGTTCCCGGTACTCGTAGATGTGTTTAGAGTCGGACAGATCGCTCTGAATGCTTTCTCTCCGTCTGAACACCAGCCTGCTTTGTGTTTCAGGGAGAGGTCACCGCCGTCCGGTCCAGTTTGTCCGGTGGACGGCGCTGCGATCACACCAACCGGGGTCAGCTGCACATTCACACAGTTCACCTCGTTATTAAGTATTGTTAAGGAGAAATCTCCTGAGGTTTAGGCATTCATAAATCTCATGAAATATCCCTGAATGTATGAAACGCTGGAGATACTGGATTGGGAAATGACTGTTGCAAACACTAGCTAATGAGAAAGCTTTTAATTGTTGTGGTCAGCAGCCTGTCTTGTCTACCTTTGGTCCAGACTGAAGCATCTCAACATGTGTTGGATGGTTTGGGATGAATTGAGGTTCAGTCATTGACGTTCCCCTTTAGGATGAATTGTTATAACTTTACAATCCTGTAAGATCCTGTAAGACTTTTCACCTAGCACCATCTTTAGGTCAACATTTCAACGTGTCCAATACTAATCAACAGTTTTCTACCTGCAGGTTTTCCAGGACAACTGCTGCAAACGAGAAATCTCCGGTTTAGAAGTGTACTGCACCAACTCCCCAGCATGCACCTCTGTGGTCACGTTACGCCACCTGCAGGTAGAATTTATACACAAAGAGTTCAGTCTACCTCAAGTGTAACTGATCATCATCACGGACTGTATATAAGAAGTGGATGTAGTCACTGTGACGTCACACATTGGTTTGTGGACTACGGCTTTGAGTTTGGCAATTTGGTCGTCGCCATCTTTTGTTTTTGCAAGCAGAATTGACACGAGGGTGGAGCCGAGTACAACCAAATGTATTTTCTACTGCAAGGAACCTTCAACGCGAGGGGAATTTACTACCCCATCTAATATCCTCATCGATGTAGAAATCTAAACCCAGCAATCCACCTGATCAACACATGAAATCACACCTCTAGTCCCACGAAGCTCTGCGACGCTTCTTTTTAAGAAAAACAATCTTCCGTCACTTCGTCCTCTGCAGGAGCACCTGCGGTCGTGTCAGTATGAGCAGCTGCAGTGCTGCAATCCGGGCTGCAGGGCGGCGCTGCAGAGACGATACCTGCAGGAGCACCTGGCCGACGCCTGTCCTCACCGCATGGAGCGCTGCCCGCACTGCCAGCAGCCGCAGAGACTCAGCTTCATCCAGGTGAAGTCAAGTCCGGGCGGCGTGGCGCCGTCGTAAATATAAATATATAAATATATATAATGAAATATAAATATGGCGGATGCTGATTGTGGCGACTCGTTGTTCTGTAGGACCATGTGCAGAGCTCCTGTCCGGAGGTGGAGGTGGACTGTCCCAACAGCTGCTCCCTGAAGGTTCCCAGACACAAGGTGAGCTCATTCACATCTCAACCCTGTAGATCACTCAGGACCTCTCGGCTGATCTCTCTGAACTTCAATATAACTAATTAGCTTCGCGGTTGGCTTCGTATGAACACATCTCACACACGTCTTTCTCACAGCTGACCACTCAGGTACAGTCCGGGATTAACGAGAGATGTGGAATTCAGTCGAGGATGAAGCGGTCAAACCTCCGCTGTAATATAAACTGTAATATAAAATACAATCAGCAGGTTTGTCACAAACTCATTACCGTTGGCAGTGATTGACATATAAAGACATTAGAAAGACGCCACTGACCAATCAGAATCAAGTTTCCCACAAAGCCCTCTCGCAAAATGAACACGTTAACATCTGTGCGAGCGTCTCCCTGTCGTCTTCCAGCTGACGGAACACAGAGAGTCGTGTCCCGAGCTCCACGTCGACTGTTCTTACAAGAAGTTCGGCTGCTCCGTGCAGGTGAGTTCCACCCGACGACGCCGCGAAACACAGTGCGACACGAGACGCGATGTCAGAGCCGCCTGACGACAACCCTGTTGTGTCCTGCAGGACAAGAGAGGCAGAGTGAAGCTGCACGAGGACGCCGCTGTCAACCATCACATGCTGCTGGTCCTGAGGAGCAACACCCACCTGGAGCAACAGGTACGTCCAACGAACAAACCTGGACCTGCCGTTGATTAGTACGTTACATTACGTTACAGTACGTTACGTTACTGTGATGACAGGATGTGGAGGTTCACAGAGGAGCTCGTCACTTCACCACGTGTCTGAAACATCTGGAATATTGATGGAAAATAACCCAAACATGGGCTTTGTTGAGAAGAAATTATATAAAATATAACACGACCGTTTTATATGGTCTGATCCCGTTTTACGTCATGCTCAGGATGAGATTTCGGGAGAAATATCATCCTCTATAAGTCCTTATTTCATGAATGTGAACTTAACAATTATTGTAATTCCAGGAAACAGACTTTGATCAACACAGATAACATTGTTGCCTCCTCGGTCAGGTGGAGGTTCTCCAGGAGGAGGCGCTGCTGATGCAGCCGGAGGTCGAGAAGGACAGTTTACTGCTCACCGGTCTGCAGAAGAAAATCAGGCCGCTGCTGCAACAGAACAACAGCCGCGAACACATCGTCTCTGCAGCTCAGGTTAACACACAGTTTCATTCCTACGTCCTGTCGGGGACTATTTTCAGCGGTGGATTAATCCACATTTGGCGCTCTAGTGTGTGTATGTGTATGTGTGTGTGTGTGTGTGTGTGTGTGATTGAATCAAAATAAATGTTCTGGAGTTTTTGCAAATCAGGACAAAGAAGGATTGACTGGAGGATCCCGTTAGTGTCCGAGCATCACCGGTAAACCGTGTCGTCTGTCTGTCTGTCTGGTCAGAGGACGCTGAGCAGGCAGGAGGACGCCCTGTCCACCGTCCAGCTGGACGTCCAGCAGGTGTCTCGGGGACTCGGCCCTGGTCTGGAGGAGCTGGAGGAGCTCAGGAAGTCTCTGGCTGCTATGATCCAGGAAGTGTCGGCGGCCGAGGCCCTCAGAGAACACCTGGGTAAGACAACCTGACATGAGCCGGCACAGAATGTTTTTTCAGACGGTTCCTGTTGCAGATGCAGTTTACAGTCCAGGACGATTTGAGGGTCAGAACTTACTCGTTCCGTTCTCCTTCCAGGAGCTTTGGAGGAGAATCTGAAGCAACACTCGGGTCTCCTGGATCTCCACGCCGCTCAGCTCTGTAGAAACGAGCAGCACCTGCAGGAGCTCCAGGCGACGTCCTACGACGGCAAGCTGATCTGGAAGATCGAGGACTTCGGGAGCAGGAGGGAGGCCGAGGTCAACGGTCAGCAGCCCTGCCTGAGCAGCGTGCCGTTCCACACCGGAACCTGCGGCTACAAAATGGCCTCCAGGGTCTACCTGAACGGGGACGGGGAGGGAAGAGGGACCCACCTGTCCCTTTACGTCGTCCTGATGCCGGGAGACTTCGACGCTCTGCTGCCGTGGCCTTTCAAACAGACCGTGTCCCTGTCTGTTCTGGATCAAAGCGGTGCCGCTAACCACCGGAGTCTCAGCTTCAGACCCGACCCGGCGTCCAAAAGCTTCCAGCGACCCGCCGCCGAGTCCGCCAGCAACGTCGCTGTTGGATTTTCGTGCTTCCTTCCCCTCAACAAGCTGGAAACGCCTCAAAACGCTGCGTTTGTGAAAGACGACACACTGTTTGTCAAAGTGAAGGTGGACATGGCAGGGTTAGACCTGCTGTAGGCTTCTGGGCTCGTTACCGTGTTTTTAGGATTCACGTTTTATTGTTAATCTGGTTGTCAGTTCAGGAAGGACAGTTTGGTAGAAAACAAAGCAGCACAGACAACTTTAAACGTGATTTTTTAAATTTTTCTTCGAAACATGCCATCAGAATACTTTAAAACAGCCAGTTTGATATTTTGAGAAGTATTGTCTGTCTTTGTGACAGTTTTTCCTTTAAGCTTTAGGATCATCTCAGGGATTCTTTGATGGAGGTCCGACTGCGGTTATTATTTAATGCACCTCATCTTGAGGTCACGACTTAACTATCTGACACTTTGTGCTTAAACCAAGTTATTTATGTCCTGATCAAGAACTAATTATCTGCAGATGTGAAACAGTTAATGATTGGTCGGGACTGAAATGTGTCTTTATTCTGAGAATCAGAAGAAGAAGACGATGTTGAGAACGACGTCATCAGCACTGTGTATCATCTCAACTTAATAATGAATCTTCGGGGCATCTTTGCACCAAAAACTGTTTTTTTCAAGAAGAGGAGATGATGATAAACCGGCAGCTGTTTGTTTTTTTCTGTGTGGCAGCTACTGAACTACTGCAGACGGGTTTTACTGTTTGTTTATTCTTCTGGGTGTCTTGATTCTACGGCAACCGTCTGCTCAAAAATACCAAACGAGTGTCTGTTCAGAGGACAGATATGATTTCATTGTAATGAACAGGAGATGAAATGTGAAGATCTGGTTGCCAGGTAAAAAAAAGCAAGACTCTTGCTGCTGCTGCATCGCCACTAAATTTAAAATAAAAGTTCTGTGAGTTAAGGTTTGGACAGTGATTTTAGATCAGTTCCACGGGTTGATTGAAGCTCAGGCTTAAAGCAAAAAGAAATATCAACACATCCGGTAAAGGAGAGAGAGGAAGAGGAAGGGAGATTGTTGTGTCTGTAACAAAGAGAACGAGGTACTCCATCTTTCTGTGAAAGAGACGACTCAGGGTTTTATCAGGCAACTGAAGAAATAAAGTCTTCTGTTAATGAAAGTAAAGTGTGGTTCCGTTCTTCTTTCTCGTAACGTCTCTGACTTTCGGCAGACAAACTGTTTTTGGTCTCTATTACCTTATTCATGACAAGAGCACGGGGTGGGATTTAATAGAACTCACTCGTAACACACTACCGTCAAATATCCCAATTAATGTCCCAACATGAGTCGAGTCTCTGCTCCAAATAAGTGTCCAACTTTAGTCTAGTGATGCACGCAAGCAATTTTCTTAGCCGATGTCGTTTTCTGAACCTGCTGATTCAGAATTTTGATGATTCAATTGTCTTTCTTTCTGAGAACTATAATTGACAAAAATATAATGCACAACATATTTGCACCTTGACTTTAATGGAAAATTGAAATTCCATTGTACGTCCATAATTGAAGTGTATGTTTTTAAGGTATACCACAAAGTGGTAAATCAGTGATTTGAGAAAGATGATTAGTTGCTCGAGCATCTAGTCTTTTTAGGACCAACATGCTGAGACAACAAAGTATTCTCCGACACACAGTGGGACACAGCCCTTCGTTGACTTTAGTTTGATAACAATGACTTTCTGTCTGATGATAACGACGCTTGGTCATCATAAGTTCTTCAATATGCTTCAGGATCTTCATTTTTTCATTACAGAGGCGGGAATGGTCTTCCATATATATTTGTGACAATTGTAATAAAGTTGAAGTTTCTTTTGAAGGATTTGTTCTCCTCTCCAGAAAACTAAACTAGAAGTGGACCCGGGTGTGACTGCAGCATTAGACCTGCGTGGGGTGAAAACGCGTCACACCTTTCTCCACTGATGGACGGCGGCACGCGATGCGGTTATAAACAGGCCGCCGCTGTCTGGACTGTAACTGGACTCCTGCAGGCTGAGGCACGCGCTGCTCGCGACCAACGCGACTATTCGGAGAGCTTCTGTTGTGCTGCCGACATGTGGAAGGTCAAACGTGAGTGTTTTCACTGCATGCGCCGTGTTTTTCACTCAGTAAATCAACTCCCTGTTACAGCTGCTTACATGTGAACAGATGTGATGAGCACGAGTCTGCGTTATGACACCAGCATGATCATTGATCGCCCCATTGATGGTTTCCAGTCCTTGATGTCTCTGTTGTTTCAGACCTTATGTGAAGTGTTTGGAGTTTAATCTTAACAAAAACATAAATTTGGATCTTCATTGATGAATTTGGGAATATATACAAATATGTAAAAAATAGGACAATTTTTAATTAACAATTTCTGTCAAATGATTGTTTTTTGTCTTTGCAATAATCATAGTTTCACACAAGCAATTTATTTCATTTAGTCTTTGAGCGTTATTTCACCGTATCAGTGTGAGAGAGAGGCGAACAAAAACAAGTTATTTTTATCTCGATTATGTAGGATTGACTCATCCACCAAACAACTGTCTAAAAATGTGTCAAAGTTCACATTATAAATATATGAAGCAGAGAACTGTACATCTTAATTTCTATATTTTTAAAAGGAGCCCTATAAAATAAATGATTCATTTAATCTATGATATGTTCAACATTTTGCTTTTGTTGCAGCTCCGGTTGCCTTTCCAATGGAGACGAGATACCGGACGATTTTGGAGGTAATCAATCATAACAGTGTGAGATAGTAATGGCTTCATAGTTAGCCAACACTGACGATAAACAGAGTATTAATAATCGATTATCGATATTCTCTCAGCCGTTGAGTGAGCATCTGACTGCACAACTAAGTTGATCTTGATCAATTCCATGTGACTAAATCAAAACATGAATAGACATTGTTGGCATCCTTCAGACTAAAAGCTTTTCCTGTCTCATCTAAAACCACTTCCTGTCCAGAGTCTGGTCCCCCCTGACCCCATGTCCCAGTTCCACCTGAGGAGATTTTCTCCTGACGAGGAGTTCCCTGACCTGAGCAGGAACTCCACCTGGATGGGACGGATCCTCACACCGGCCATGTACCGCCGGCAGTTCCACCGCTGCACCTCCAGCGGAGTCATCTTCGATGACGTCATCCGCCCGGGCCTCGAGGAACCAGGTGATGTCAGCGTGATGTCAGCGTGATGTCAGCGTGATGATGGCTCAGAGAGACTAAAATCAGGAAGAAGTGATGGAAGACAGCCATGGACATTTGAGTAACAATCAGTAATGATTTTGACAGTAGAAACTTCAGATATACGTACATACTTCAGTTTCTCAGCTGATCATAACTTGAATATAGTCCAGTTAACCTGTAGTTCCTCTCATGGCCGCTAAAAAACAGGCCGTATTTAAGTGAAAGAAACTCTCGAAACACAAAGTCAATATATTTTCCTTTGATCCGGGAGGACTGTGAATGCGAGTCTGTAACTGTAAATGTCCTGTTTGTGTATGCAGGCGATTGGTCCAGTCCTGTATCTGTGGGCTGCGTCGCGGGCGACGCTCAGTGCTACGTCCTGTTCTGTGACTTCTTCGATCGAGTCATCGAGGCGCATCACCAGCACACGATCAGCAGCCAGACGCCAGAGGGCGACTTCAACTACGACAACTTGAAGGTAGCTGGTCGGACCACATCGCCACCAGGAGCGAACCCCCGGGTCTGAAAAGTGAAGCCAATGTTGAAGTAGCTTTAACTTGCATTCTTCCTAATGTCCAGCAGGGGGCGACTCCTGTTGCAAAAAGAAGTCAGATTGTATAGAAGTCAATGAGAAAATGACTCTACTTCTCTCTTGATTTATTACCTCAGTAAACATTGAGTTTATGGTCTCAATCTCTAGTTTAAAGTCTTCTTCAATACAGCACGATGTTCATTTCGTAAATTATGATCCATTTAGAGTCAAACAGACCATAAACCAGAGTATGCTTTAGGGCGGGGCTACCTTGTGATTGACAGGTTGCTACGTGTTGACGATGTTTACTTCTTCCATCTTTAACTCTTTCACGGTGTGTTCTAGTTCATGCAAGTTAATTGTAACCTTTCGGTCGCCTAAAAATGTCTTATTCAGCGATACAAAAAGCCAAGATGGCGTCAGGCCAACATACAAAACATGTAACAAAGAAGTCTGACATATGATGTCATCATTATTGATGTAACTGATGTTTTCTGGCCAACATCCTGTTGTTAACCAGCATTTGAGCTCACAGAGGTCTGGAAGAAAAGCTTTGTAAAATGACTGCTGATGCTCAACAACATATTTGTTCAATGCTAGCACTTTAGCTTCACGTTTCCACAGAAATGTTCTCGTGTGTGTGTGTGTGTGTGTGTGTGTGCAGGGCACTTGTGACTTGGACAGGTCATACGCAGCACGCTGTGAGGTGAGTGTTGTTCGAGGCGTCGACGGCTTCTGCTTCCCGACGCACTGCAGCCGAGGAGAGCGCAGACAGCTCCTCACACTGGCCAGGAGAGGTACTGCACGTCTGTGTTTCAGAGAAGATGCGAGTCAGGTCACAGGTGTGAGTCAAAGTAAGCTGGTAACCAGTTCACCAGTGTGTCCTCTTGTCCTCACAGCTCTGCAGCGGCTGGAGGAGGAGAAGCTGCCGGGTCAACTCCTCCTACTGGAGGAGCTGGACCAGGAGCAGCAGAGGGAGCTGGACCTGGACCCTCCGTCCTCCTCTCAGCTCCGTATCGGCGTGGCCCGGGACTGGCCCGACTCCAGGGCAGTCTGGTCAGTCTGGCTTTGTACCCAGTGACGTGAGCAGTAACTGGAACCTGAGACACCAGTGATTCAAATCCTAAAATCCAAATTCAAATGACACACTACTTATGAATACCAAAACCAGTGTGAACGAAACCAGTCTGCCACCGTGATGCTTCAGAATATCAGCGAAACATTTCAGGAACAAGATTCCCTAAACATGTAAAATCACATTATTGCTGGTTGCAGGGTGAGTAAAGACGGCAGCCTCGTGGTCTGGGTCAACATGGAGGACCACCTCAGACTGGTGTCCACACGAGACGACGGCGACGTCGCCGAGGCCTTTAAATGCATCGGCATCAACCTGCAGAAGGTCAGAGGCGGGTCTCATTCTCAGGAAACGTTTCAGCCACAAATGTCTGCCGGTTCCATGAATGTGTTGTTATCTACACTTTTGTTTTTAACCATGAGCTCCGAGCATCACCAGGTGCACGGCACGTTATAAGTACGTTTTAAGTTTACAACATCTGCTCCCATCCTCCAGATGTTTATACTAAGGATAGATAATAAGCCACACAATCAATTATCAAACTGTATCAGACTTAAATCTTCAAAAAATACATTTTCCAAATACCATATAAGTAACCTGATGACATCTGACTGGTCAGACTGGAATTAATCCAGACAAACAACCATCAGGAAGGAAAAATCTTGCACTAATGCGTTTAAAGAAAGCATGTTTTTGCCAAATATATAATTAATTTGATCACAAATCCTCCGGTGGACCACAAAACAGACCAGGTTGATATATCTGCTGAGATATTGCAGATGGTATCAGCGTTAATGTCGTCAGATAAGAAGAAAACTGTTATAAATGACAGTATATCACAAGTTGATTTATTTCAAAACGTACAAATATTGATATCCAGTATCGCTTAGGGTACCATCTCCAGTGAAATACTACAAAACGGACTTTTAAAAGTACTACCTGATACTCCTCATACTGTTGCTGTCGGACCTCTTTCCGTCCTCAAGAGTTAAGAGGAGTTTCTGAGTTCTTGACAAACTGCGATAAAGATCTATGCCTATGACCTCTGACCTCTGCGTTTCCAGCTGGAGGAGTTCTACAGAGAGCTGAAACACCCGTTCACCTGGAAGCAGCAGCTGGGGTGGGTGAGCAGCTCCCCGGCCGACGTCGGGACGGGTCTGAGGATCAGAGTCCACCTCAGACTGCAACACCTCCCCAGACACAGACGCCTGCAGGACGTCCTGAAGAGACTGAGGATCCACATGCACACGACGACAGGTAGCGAGGGCAAACCTGACCACGTAACTCCATTAACTGCAGCGTTCGTGCACCTTTTACGACATTTACAGCTGGTGAGTTACTGTCTAGTTATAAATCCAGAGTTTCAAACCTCGCCTGACTTAAGAAGCATCAGAGAGAATTATCACAATTATATTATATGATGTATTCAAAGAGCAGCAACTAACACGCACTCGTATCGAAGATATATCCGACATGCAGGCAGCTTCAAGCTTCATGTGACATCTGACCTGAATCACAAAAGTCAAAGCAGCTCTGGTGTCAAACTTGCCTTTCCATTTCCCAGAATCCCCGGCGCTGTACTGCGTGAGCAACGTGGCGACCTTCGGCCCGAGCGAGGTGGGACTGACCCAGCTGGTGGTGGACGGGGTCAAACTGCTCCTCGCCATGGAGAAGAGGCTGGAGGGCGGCCGAGACATCGATGAGCTGGTTCCCACACAGAAGTAGACGATTGGCTGGAGTCAGGAGGAGAACGGATGGACCGACCAATCGGATGGAAGCGTTAAACCTGGTCCATCATACAGCAAACGCTGTTAAATTAGGAAGATATTATAAAGCGTCTGGTTGGTGTTTACTGCTTGAATCCAAGAGCTTTAAGAGTTACAGTATGTTTGTAAATATATTCACCATCTTTAAATCAACAGGCGTATTTCTTTCAGTTTAATTAAATTGTGATTCTGCCATTATATCAAATCTCTGTTGCTATAATAATCAATTCAAACAACCAGTCATCAAAAACTAACGAGACAATTAGCTGAATTCTTCTTTTACGTGTGCCATGTTTTTGTTTGATGTCATTAAATTTGGTGTAACCGATGGACAGACTTTGGAGACGGAAGTTACTCAGATCATTTACTGTAGTAAAAGTAGGCTGGACTCGCCTGAAGTCCGGCCCTAGACTCGCCTGAAGTCCGGCCCTAGACTCGCCTGAAGTCCGGCCCTAGACTCGCCTGAAGTCCGGCCCTAGACTCGCCTGAAGTCCGGCCCTAGACTCGCCTGGAGTCCGGCCCTAGACTCGCCTGGAGTCCGGCCCTAGACTCGCCTGGAGTCCGGCCCTAGACTCGCCTGGAGTCCGGCCCTAGACTCGCCTGGAGTCCGGCCCTAGACTCGCCTGGAGTCCGGCCCTAGACTCGCCTGAAGTCCGCCCTAGACTCGCCTGAAGTCTGGCCCTAGACTCCGGTCCTGGACTCGCCTTGAGTCTGGTTCTAGACTCACCTGGAGTCAGTATTTGAACAGGTCACATTACTGACATCTGTAATGGTGTACAGCAGGAACATCACGTGTATAAGTACACACATTATAGAATAAACCCACTTGGACCAGGTTTGCTGTGGGGAAGTGGAACAGATTTCTACTTAGTTTCCATGCGAGCGCAGCTAATGCAGAACTAATCACTTTAAATACTTCATCCGTGGACGTTCACATTAAACCAACAGCTGCAGTTTCATCTTGTGGTTTTAACAGCGGCGATCACAAAACGACAAAAACGAAAAAGCTTTATTTGTGTGATTTTTATTCAAAATGTTTTTAATCGATCATGGCTACACTGGACTTCTGCTACTTTCCTGCTCGCGACGAGCCGGTCGGTCACATGGAAGGAGTTATTATCTGGAAGCTTGAGGCGAAGGCTATTTTCAAGTAAGAGGCTCAGATTTACAGTCTTTCCCCAGGTGACCTGAAGGCAGCGTCGTAGTCGCACCTTTCCGGCCCTCTCCTCCACGTCGCGCAGGGACGCGAGGTTTGCGTCGTTTGTTCCCTTCCCAGTTTTTAAGTGCTAGAAACGTACAGTACAAAGTGTTCTCCAGTTTCAGTAGTGACGGAGAACCATTGCACGGTGAACCCCTCGGGACCTCGACACTGTACGGACTCGGTGGACTCGTGGGAACGAAATTCAAAATATACAGAAACACTTAAACCCCCACAGACCGCTCGTTTCCTCTGAGACAACTGAATGCATCGGAAACACAAAGCAGTACATTCAGAAGGCAGTCCGCGGTGGAACACATACAGGCTAATCTGCCCAGCAACGAACAGGAAACGCGAGTTCTGCTGCAATCGCCCTTTAAAGGATAAATCTGGTGATTTTCTACACGTCGCGTCTTCCCAACAAGAAAAGACCAAACAGCGAACGTATTTACTGACAGGTGTGTGTGCGTGTCTCATACGTCTTACTAAATATTCACTAGAGCGACAAATGCGGATTACTCCGCTGCGGAAAATAGTCCCAACAAGATGATTTCCTTGTTTTGTTTACAAAACAAAATAAAAAAAATGTAAAACCTAAAAACAGTCACCAGCTGTTTTAGGAAATTATGGCGCCTTTTTTAAACATTAAACTTTACGTTTTTAAAGATTTAAGTCTTCAGTGGGATCCAAATGGTCTCGGATTATAAACAAAACGAATGTATACATATAGAAAGAAACACCAGACTGATCCTTTAGGTCTGAACAGACATCTCATGGGGTTCTGGTTTAATGCAACATAAACATTAAGTTTTATATCTCGCTGTTAAAAGCTTTGAGAAAAAAAAAAAAAGAAAGAATAAAGTCAGATTCTCAGTGAAAACAAACGTCGACAGTGTGGACCAAATAAAAACCAACTGATCAATACTGTACCTGCACATATTCACCTGGACAGGTATGGTTTTATGCAGCAACAATAATAAAATAATAAAAACACATTCTGTTCTGTCAGCTGCAAATGTGTTAAAGAAAGGAAAGAAAGAAGAGTTTGTGTTTGAACCGCTGACATCATCGACCGAGAGCTCCAGTATTATTGCAATAGTATTAACATCAGCCAACAAAGGGGGGGGGGGGGTCAGAGGTCACAGGCCAGGGAAGATGACATCACCGACTGTACACACTTCATGACTCATTACCTCGACTGTAAACTGTGCAACTCAACAGCGCAACTGGATATTTGATGCAAACGTCAGCGTGACAGCAAAAAATAAAATAAAAAAATCATCATCAGGAGAACTGACGGGTGTTTAAAGTCAGGAGGGGAAACGAACGACATGTAGCTTCTAGTTATATAAAAGCAGACAGAACGATGGGGAGACCGACATTAAACCTTCTGTCACTGATGATCTAACGTCTACGCTTCGGAGCGTCTCTCCGCCGACGAGGACACGTTTTCAGTTTGTTTAAAAACCAGACCGACAACAGAGACCAGCAGAAAGAGACAAAGATAACACGAGAATAAATCAACAGTCATTGGTCAAATAAACTGGGAGCTTAACATCAAAAATGTGTGCAAATTTAAATATCAACAGCTTCCTGTTTCAGAGTAAAGTGTTTCACTATAATGCAGCCAATGACGATGGAATAAACAGGCAACGTGTTGCTTCAGCAAAGCTCTTCTTCAAACGTCACAACAGAAATAGAAGGTTAGTGTGGAGTTAGCACTATTAGAATATCAGCTGATCACACTCTGGACTGACAAACCACAGTTTAAACCTCTTCAGTCTAACACCGAGTAGACCGAGGGCCCAAAGAGAAGCGGACTAACTCAACATTTAGAGCCCAGTTACGCCGACGTGGTTCAATAATGATCGAGGGTCTCCGACGCGTTACTGGACTAGAAAACAAACGGTGTTCTCTGCTGTCATGTAACACTGTGTACTGTGGACGTCGACTAAATGGAAGTTTGAATTATTTATTTATTCTTCTTTTGGGGCTGAAACTTCAAATGTGAAGAATACATTTGGTGTCTGAATTCCGCTTTACCTCTGTGCTACTCGCGCACCAGGAGAGTTGCACAGGTACAGCGGAGGTCGTGTTTCACTGACTGTTTACCTGCACTCCAGAGACCAGATCGCCGCTATAGCGATCAGGCTGAGGTCGGACAAAACTCCAGCTTTCACAGAGTTTGGTCTTCACAACGCACTTCACCATCCTGGCCCGTTGACATGAAAAGCGTTTGGTGCCAAACACCAAAAAGTGTGGAAACCCGACACTCCGTCAGGTTTCTCCAACATAACTCCACCTGTGTAATCAGCTTTATTCCGCCCGGCCTCGTTCCTCTTAACGGGATGGTTCAGAATTCAGTTTCCAAGGTGTCGGAAGAATCTGAAGTGCATGTAAACAGTGATAAACCGACAAAGTCCTCGCTCGGGCAGGCGGTGACAGATGGGAACAGCCTCGTTAGCCCCGGTGTTTGTTCTGGATCTCATCACTGAGCGGACCACAGCCTGCTGAATATCTGCACCGTCAGCTTTAATATTTGGTTTCACTGGCAAACATTTAGTGAGAAACATTAAATAGTAAGTGTGAGTATAATAACGTGTGTTTCCTCTGAGTCATACAGCAGTTTAGCGCGGTGCGGAACTCAAGACGGCCGCCGTCACTCGGCGGGGCGCCGCTCTGTGAGGTATTCTCCTTTCGATAGCAACCGGAAGTTGTTCACAGCCTGAGCTCGTTGGCCACTTTGGAGGCGATGTTTTTGAAGGCGATGGACGTGCCGGAGATCCGCTTGAAGCGCACGCCGTTGAGCGAGAGGCGGGGCAGCTTGCACACCTCCATCTCCCATTGGACCAGGCTGTCCTGCCGCGCGTCGCCGTGCACGCAGAACAGCGAGTAGCGCTCGCGCTGCTCGTAGTCACAGTTGTTGGCGTCCAGGACCCTCCGGATCTCCTTCATGATGTCCCCCGGCTCCATGGAGGACGTGGTCTTCATGCTCCAGGTGAAGCGCAGGGCGCGGGGCTTGGACTCCCGCCCCTCCTCTTTGGGCTCACCGGATAAACTCCTGGAGGACGGAGACCCAACAGAGCCAGAGCGTTAACACAGGCAGCCAAAGCCTTCGTGACGTCTTCAGAATGAACACGTGAACTGTATTAAAAGGGCCGGTTCACCCACAGTGCACAGAATCATTTTGTGTAATATATATATGACGTCAACATCCTGGCTCTTACTGACCTGCGTACAAACTTGGAGGTGAACTTCCCGATGAGGGAGGTGGAGGTGCCGCGGCGGGGCGCGGCCAGAGATGCGCCGGCGTGCGTCGACAGGCTGGGCGAGGCCGGCGGGCCGTTGTAGGTGGCGGGTCGTCGGTCTCGGAGCTGAGCGCCGTGGAAGGTGGAGCGGCTGGAGGAGCCGCGGGGGAAGCGGGTCCGGTCCGGAGTGGCGCTGCTGCTGCTGGTGACGCTGAAGGCTGAGGGTGATGACGGAGGCTGCTGGGGGGAGCTGGAGGGGGGGGGGGGGAGGGAGGGACGATGTAAAGACGTTCATTTAAAGACGGAAAACTGGAGTTTAGGCAGTCTGATTCACCTCTGGTACTCTGCGTTGTCATCGATGGGGGGCAGGCTGGACTTCATGGGATGTCCCGACGCCGACATGGACTTGACATGACGGGGGCGTGCGGATGAGATGGTTGATCCCGGCGATGGGGAGGGGGATGCTGCAGGTACCTCAGGTAGACTGAAGGAGAGACGGATTATTTCGTGACGAGGAGAATACCAGCATGTGATCAATGAGAAAACATTAAAAAAAACTCCCAGAATTCCTCTCACCTGCTATCCTTCCCGTTGGGAACAGCAGCCGAGTGGCGTTCAGTGCTCGTCCTCTCATGAACATACGTGTTCCTCCTAGTTATGTTCTGCAACACACACACAGTCAGCTTCATTAAGCCCGTCCAAACAAACAAACAACAAACAAACAAACGCCCTGATGAGTCCTCAGTTCTTAGATTCTCAACAGCAGTGGAGCCAGATTTATTATTATTATTATTATTATTATTATTATTATTATTATTATTATTATTATTATTATAGGCGGTATGATTGCACACAAAGGAAAACAGGGTATCTGTCTGTAGCGGGACCTGGTTTAAACAGGGTATCCGTCTGTAGCGGGACATGGTTTAAACAGGGTATCCGTCTGTAGCGGGACCTGGTTTAAACAGGGTATCCGTCTGTAGCGGGACATGGTTTAAACAGGGTATCCGTCTGTAGCGGGACATGGTTTAAACAGGGTATCCGTCTGTAGCGGGACATGGTTTAAACATGGTATCCGTCTGTAGCGGGACATGGTTTAAACAGGGTATCCGTCTGTAGCGGGACATGGTTTAAACATGGTATCCGTCTGTAGCGGGACCTGGTTTAAACAGGGTATCCGTCTGTAGCGGGACATGGTTTAAACAGGGTATCCGTCTGTAGCGGGACCTGGTTTAAACAGGGTATCCGTCTGTAGCGGGACATGGTTTAAACATGGTATCCGTCTGTAGCGGGACCTGGTTTAAACAGGGTATCCGTCTGTAGTGGGACCTGGTTTAAAGACGGTGTCTGTATAAGGACCTGGTTTAAACCTATTATCTGTAGCGGGACCTGGTTTGGACTTGGCATCAGTCTGTACCAGGACTTGGCTTAAACCTTGTATCTGTACCGGGACCTGGGTTAGACCAGAATTGAGATCCTCTCACCCCTGAGGCAGTGGCTGACCTCCTGCGGTCCGGAGCTCTTATGGGCGACGCCGGCTCTTCCTTCCTGTCGCTCTCCACGCTGTTGGCATGACCCCGCTTCGTGTAGGAGACTGGTGGGGGGATGGACGGCGCCACTGAGACACAGGACAGACGGCATGCAAAGATCTGAGGTTAATGCTCTTACTCTGAGGTTCCCCGAGCTTTCGACCACCTCGGTCACATGTGGACAGAAACTCACCGTGGTCGCTGAAGCGCCGCTGCTTCTGATTTGCCGAGGCGTTGCGAGAGTGGGCGGGGGACTGACTGGAGCCGTTGAGGTCGCTGCTGGGTCGGGACCTTTGAAGCAGGTTACTGCTGGACAAAGACTCACTGCCTTCACACTGGTGGAGAGAGACAAAACAGAGGATTCTGGGTAGAACTTGGTGGGTTGTTTTCCTCCTTTGATGGAGCTAGGCTAACAGTTTCCCCCTGCTTCAAGCCTTTGTGCTAAGCTAGGCTAAACAAGTCCTTGATTTGTCTCTGCACTGAACACAGAGATGAGGTTCTGGAGGAATCGGAAGGATTTTACAGTTGATGTTACAAACCTCAGCAGCTTTCCTCCCCAGCAGCAGGTATATCGCCGTCACCTCGTTGTACTTCTGACCGTCCAGCGCCTTCATCACTTCCTCCTGAGGGAAGCCCATCGTCCCCATCAGCTCTGATTGATCAGAAAACACACAGCTTTGGTTAATGTACCGACGTTTACCCCGTCCACCATCTTCATTTAGCGAGTTAGCATGCTAACATTAGCCAATTCAACAACAAGCATGGCTGAAGCTCCAATAGCTGGTGACATATTTCCGTCAACTGACAGACTGAGAACACCAGCGTGGCTAAACAACGCATTATGATCGGTCCAAATTCTGTCCAATTTAGTGACAACTTGTAGACGTGATTTATGAAGTTCAGTTGATTAAAAGATGACGCTTAAATATATGAAATCTACATGATCAGCTGCCTCCAGATAATAGAGTGACATCATCAAACAAAGAGGATTATGGGACATCCAGAGCAGCATTGTCGTCCCGTTGGAGTCGTGTTTGTGTCCACCTGCTCAGTGTGTATTCAGATATGTCAAAGGAATCATGAGTGTGTGTGTGTGTGTGTGTGTGTGTGTCTTACCGATGCGTTTGAGGTCGTTGAAGTCTTGTTCTGGTTCGTTGTACGTTTTCAGCTCCTTCTCGTCGTAGCCGACGTTCATCCATCGATCCTTCATAATTTGCTGGGAAAAAAAACAAACCGGAGCGCTTTCATTTAAACGTTCGGGCGATGTCGTGATCTGTCTCAAGACCACTTTTTTAAGGTCTCAGTATTGACTCTGAATCTACTGTATTTTCACTCTGTCTGCGAGGATATCACTAAATTGAGAAAACCACGAGCGCTCTCTAGTTTGGCCGTTTGATCAGAGTTTCGCAAGCCAGCTGTCTTGCGATGGATGGACTTCATTTTCATAAAGTTGAGGTCGAGTCATGATTATGCAAATTTAGATACGGTCAGAGTCAACTCGCAGACGCCAACGGATTTGGTGCATCTCCACCGTCACATCTGAAAAATGCTCTTTTATTGTGAAACAGCTTCGGGACGTGATGAGACACGTGCGAGTTTTAAATGTTGCATGCGGGGCTTGAGGTTTGCAGGTTGCTGGTTCTACTCCCCGGCGCTGGTCTTACCTGCAGGCTGCCTCGTTTCCCCGGGTTGAGCACCAGCAGCTTCTTCAGCAGGTTCTCACAGTCTGTCGACATGTAGAAGGGAATCCGGTACTTGCCTCTGAGAACACGCTCCCTCAGCTCCTACGCACACAGAAAACATTGCCTCATTAATTAACGACGGAACGACGGGTATTTCTAACGGATGTTAAATCTTAAATTGAGAAAGTCGTCTGCCGTTTATGAATGAATCATTAGTTGCAGCTCTTCTGTGGAGCGTCACTGTTTTACTGTTGTGAACGTCGCCAGACATCAAGAAGCACTCTGGAAAAAGAAAAAAAATGTTTTAAAAGTGTTTCTATTATTTTGTCCACACCTTGAGGTTCTGTCCGTCGAATGGCAGCGAGCCGCTGACCAGCGTGTACAGAATCACTCCCAGACTCCAGACGTCCACCTCCGGCCCGTCGTACTTCTTCCCCTGCAGAGTTACAGAACTACATTACCCAGCAGCCCACCGCTCTACCACTCACAAAACACACGTCGCTGTCCTCAGGTGCTGCATGTTCACTACGTGGTTGAGATTGATTCATAACAAAAATCTGTTTATGAAGTTAAATTTTCCTCTGAATAAGTAAAGTTTCAACGTCTAGAATGAGTTCATGAGCTTTAATGGAACCAGTGAGCCATAAAAAAAAAAAAAGGCATTAGACGTGAAGACGTGATGAAACGGAATGCAACTGCATGGCGTCTTGTTACGCAGGTGTGGTGGGCGGAGCCTACTGTTCACCTGGAAGAGTTCAGGAGCAGCGTACGGAGGAGATCCACAGAACGTGTCCAGCTTACTGCCCATCGTGAACTCGTTGCTGAAGCCGAAGTCTGCGATCTTGATGTTCATGTCAGCGTCCAGCAGAAGGTTCTCTGCCTGAGAGACACACACAGACTTTAAAGCACTTCATTTAGCAATAAACTACGGCGCAAACATGTAATTCTAACATGTCAGACATCAATTATAATGTACAATGTAATAAAACAGCATAATATATAATATACTACAGTATAATATAGTATGGCATATAATATAATATTCAAATCCATCACACTTCTAAATGTTTTTACATTTAATCATGCATCATATTTATTTTATTTTATTATTAATTTGGACAGTAAGAGACGAAGAGAAAGAAAATTAATTAATTATTAAATGAAATGAATCAAAGCTTTAAATCTTTCTCATTTTGTTTATACAGTGTGTGTGTGTGTGTACCTTGAGGTCTCTGTGTACAATCCTCTTCTGGTGGCAGTACTCTACTGCAGACACAATCTGACAGTGAAACAAGAACAAGAAGAATCATTAGAAATCAAATATAACAACACACACAGACGACTTTTCCATTTCTTTTTTCTACATTTTTACCACAAGTGAGGAAAAAAATAAATTAATATATAAATATAACTCTAAAATTGTGAAAGTCATTGGGATTCATCCCCTGGAGGCCATGAATGTTCAGTTTAATGCTCATCTGAAGGACTGCTAAGTGCTAAGCCTTACAAACTAAGAGGTACTACAGCACACAGACAGTAGAAGTCACAACAAAAATAGATGAAGATGGAAATCAGGAGAAACAGCTGAAGGATAATAAAATGAATAATGTTTCTCCAACAGCAGCAGCGTTTGTTGACCACAGCTCTGTTAGCCGCTACGCTAATGGACCATAATGAAACTGACGTGTTTTGTTAGCGGTTACACTGACGCAGGCTGAGGTTTCCCTACGCGGAGGATTAGCTACAGTCCTGGAGGTGTGAGCCCGACATGCCTCACACCCGAACTGTAGTCCAACCAGAGTATTTACTTCAATACTCTACAGGAGAGCGTGTGCTGCTCACACATTTTTTAAATTGTGGGCAACAGGGACATCTTGTAAAACACAACAACACAAATGTAGTCCACATCACAGGCTGCCGGTTTTTAATCAGGTGTTAATGTGCAGGATATGTTGTGGGGCCTTTTGCTGCATCGCTCTCCCTCTCAACTACCTAATGAAGGCAGAAAATGACCCAACAATAATCAATAAAAAACAACGTTATTGTGCACTCTTTGGTGCTAATTAGAGTTGAGTCGCGGTGACGCAGAATCACAAGTATGAAACTAGTGAGCGTTCAAAACCGACAACTGTCAGGACACCAAGACAACTTTCATTTGCAAGTTAAAAGAGAGACGCCCCGAACGCATATATTTAAACAACTGACCGGGACACAGTGCATTATGGGAAATCAAGGACCAGATAGTGTCGTAGGTATAAAATAATATCACCTGGCGAAACTTGGCTCTGGCCTCCTTCTCCTTCATTCGTCCGTGAGCAACCAGGTAGTCAAAGACTTCCCCTGTGACAGACAGACAGACAGACAGACAGGTAAGCAGATGGACAGACAGACAGGTGGACAGACAGACAGATGGACAGACAGACAGGTGGACAGACAGACAGGTGGACAGACAGGCGAGCTGGTCTTACCTCCGCTGGCGTACTCCATCACCAGGTACAGAGTTTTCTCCGTCTCAATCACCTCAAACAGCTTCACTGAAAAACAACAGCATTGAGATATTACTACCGCCAAATACTGAGCACTGCTGGAGGAGGAGGAGCAGGAGAGAGGAGGAAAGATGGGGTGGAAGGAGGAGGAGCAGGAGGAAAAGGGACACGAGGAGAAGCAGGAAGAGGAGGATGAGAAGGCGGGGGAAAAGGAAGAGAGATGGGGATGGGAGGGGGGGGCGGAAGAAGGAAGAGGAGGGGGGGGGGGGAAGTTGAGGAGGAGAAGGAGGAGGACGAGGATGTAGAGGAGGAGGAGGAGGAAGAGGAGGTGTACAAGTAGTTATGCAGCAACAGGAGGATGAGGAGCAAGAGGAACAGGATGGGAGGAAGAGAGGAGGAGGACGAGGGGGAGCCGGATGTGTAAGCTGTTTATGGAGCAGCAGCAGGAAGAGGGGGAGGAGGAGAGGAGGAAGAAGAGGAGGAGGAGCAGGAGGAGTTGCACTCACCGATGTTGGGGTGGTTGAGGATCTTCATCACACTGACCTCCCTGAAGAGCTAAAGAGACGATCAGAGTCAGTGAAGCTGATCCTTTAAAATATTTAACGACTCTTCATTCATTAAAAAATGTCAGTACCTTCTGCAGACTGGTCGGGTTCAGCTGAGTTTTGTCGATGATCTTGATGGCGACCTGCGCAGAAACATCAGTTATTAACATATTAATATCAATACATCAACACATTTACCTCCTCATCAGGTTTTATATCACGAGACAACACGCTTTCATTATTTAAACATTGAAGACAAGCCTTAATTTAAAGGAACAGAGTTGCAGCTGACGTGCACTTTTCCGGGAGTTTCTTTTTCAGATAAATGTTATAAAACCCAAAAAACATTAAATTGAGAAATTACTAAATTTAAGTTATTTGATGCTGAAACAAGACAGGAATCCCAGTTTCCTTCATCTTGCTTTGTAGCTTATAATTTTTTATAGTTGGGAGTTTTATTGCTGCGTTTCCAGTGAGACTTCCTGGTAACATAAGCAAATTTAATTAAACTAGATACTGCACTTTCCTAAAAAGATTAAAGTGCTGTCAAGATACCCTTTACCCCCTTAATCAAATTCATCGTGATGCATCCATCTATAATTTAATATCTACGTTACACTGAAATCTTCCGTAGATTTTTACAAGAAGCTCTTTTTAATGCCAACTCATGTGACCATGATGTTAGATGTGACTGAAAAAAAAAACATGAGTAATAATCCTAAAATTTAAAATGTTGAGAATAATGCACAGAAGAATGCATAGAAAATATAATTTGCAGAGCAGATGGAAAGTGCTTTACAGGAAAACACAGAGTCAGCAGGATAAGAGCTCAGAGTTTCTATCAGGCTCGGGTCCAAAATAATGCTTTAAAGATGATCAATGGGATTAAAATGGACGGTAGGAAATACGCTGAAGCATCTTCTCTCAGACCATCCACAGCCTGACGTCTCCAGAGACAAACAGAGCAGCCGATTGGCCGGCTCTGAATCGTAAAACGGATCTTAAAATAAGTGGGAAGGAAAACGTCTCGCACACGCACACGCACACACACACACACACACACACTCTCGTTTGATCTCCTGACCAATCGTCTCTGAGCTGCTGACGTCTGCAGCATTAATAATTAATCCTGAAGCGTTACGTTTCCAGCAGATTTAACCCCACTGACTCTCTGACGGAGCACAATGAAAGAGCCGTAAACTGGAGCAGAAAGTCACTCCATTGACCCAAAATATGTGAGAATAAAAGCAGTAGGGAACAATACGATGCACCTTGTTTTCGTCACCATGACGGTACATTATAATGCTAGATTTTAAAACATACTTCAGGGTCTGAAGATGGTTCTTCCCACAATGAGCTGCATGTGTTAAAAAGTGACAGTCATTAATAATAGAGTGAGGAGAAAACAAAATCCATGATGGGACGGATCTTACTTTTGGCTTATATTCTCATACTGAAGGCACCTACATCTCTATGAGATACAGTTCTGTGTTCATCCACTGACTGGGCCTTTCAAAGTCACTGTGCCCCCCCCCCCCCCCCCCCCCCTCAGACAAAATTAAGGCAACTTTGGCCCCAAAATTGGCAGATTGCCTCCAGTAAAAATATGCCGAATTAGCTATGAGCAGCTCCTATTTGCAGAGTACTCGTGGATGTAAAGACGACATTTACTAGATTACTTTGATCATGGAGAAAATATAAAAACATGACGACTCTCAGGCAAGTTGTGCAGTGTCTGTTTTGTGACGGAAAAACACGGGATACACGTCTGTGTATTCAGTTTGACTGAGTTTTAACTCAAAAGAACATGTATCTTAAGAACCGTAATCATCTCCATGATCGGTTGTGTTTGAGGTCTAAACTCTGCTTTGCGTTCTCACCTCTCGGCCCGTCAGCGTGTGTTTGGCCAGTTTGACTTTGGCGAAGTTGCCCTTGCCGATGGTCTTCAGCAGGCGGTAGTTGCCAACGTGCGGCTGTTCGTCTGCGATGGACGTCACGGCGCTGCGAGATGGCGGAAGACTGTGGCGGCTCGATGATTTGGTGGGTGGGGCCGGCGGCTCGGGGAGGCCGTCTGAAGTCTTTAGCTGAAAGAGACACAAACGGATTCATTGTAAACATCTGGATCATCCTGAACTGAGTCACACTGAACTAAACGTTTCACCGCAGCACTGCAGGTCCACTCCAGAGGGGAACACATGCAGTTACGGTGTGCCACAGGGAAGCGTACTCGGACCCTTACAGTTTCTGACACGGCTGACATAATATAGAATCCATATGTATGCAGATGATACCGCTCTTTACTACTCAGCAAAAACAAATGTCAGCACTCCTTAACGAAGGATGTGGAAAGAGTTGTTTTGTGTTCTTGTGGTTTAAAGTTAATTAACTGTCCCTAAACATGAGTAGAACTAAATCTAACCGCTTTAGAAGCACAGGAAACTCCTGGACATTAATGACTGTTAATAGCTATAAGCAGGTCTCCTCTTTTAAATATGCAGGTGGGAAAATGGACTCCCGCCTACAGTGGAGGCTGCATCATCATCATCATCATAATCATCATCATAAAATAAGCTTCTGGTTTGGGTGCAATAAGCAGAGCAATAACAGTAAAGTCCACATGACTGAACAATTCCTTCCTCCTTACGCACTTAAATGAATGTGGAACGCATCCGCAACACTGCAGTCGTGTAACTGAACACAGTCAGACCAGGTTCAACGAGAGATCAACAGAGCTGCACGTTACAGACCAGACTGACTGAAAAGACCACATAGAGACTGACAAACCTTCGTAAACGGCTGGTATTGACAGAACAAACTAATATACAGGCACTCAAGTGTAAACTGAAATCTGGGCACCAGAACACTGTCGACTGTACAGACTGTTCTCTTTAGTTGCAAAAAAAAAAAAAAGAGATGGCGACGGCCCAAATGACAAACTGGAGGCTTAAAAACAGACGTCACTGTGACTAAAGACATTTCTTATATCGTCTTCAAAGTGCGGGGTAGGACGCAGTAGGTCTGACAAGATGTAGTCAATGGAATAGTTTGCACATTTGTTTTCTTGCTCAGAGTTAGATGTTCAGATCAAATCCTCTTAAATGTCCGTCAAATTTAAAGCTGCAGCCAGCAGGTGGTTACCTTAGCTTAGCATAAAGACTGGAAACAGATAGCCTGGCTCCCTCTAAAGCTCACTGATTAACATGTTACATCTCATTTGTTTAATCCGCACAAAAAGGGAACCTTAAAAACAGCAATTTGATCACTTCACAGGTGCCGGACTACCACCACGGTCTCAGTCCAGGACTATAAACAACAGAGGGAACCGTCTCATCTGCTACTGGCCGGCGGCTGTCAGAGCAACTGGAGCTGATGGAAACCAGTCTGACAGCATCTGAACCAGCTCTACTGTTACACCTCCACATCGCACTGCACCGCTGCCGGCTGACACGCGACACCCACTGAAGCACACGATGTCATACCCACTCAACCGATGTGGTTTTGGGCAAGAAAACGTCGACTGACAGATCCGGTGTTGAAGGCCCGGTCACACCAAGAGCGTCCCGAAATGTTTGGACGTAGACGTATGGAGACGCTGTGAAGACTCACCGGGTTAGTTGGAGAACTACTGTAGCTGGCAAGTACATTTATTCAAGTACAAATTCAAGGTAGTTTACTTGAGTATTGCCATTTTCTGCTACTTTATACTTCTACTCCACTACATCTCAGGAGGTAAATATTGTACTTTTTAACTCCACTGCATTTGGTAAATACTACTTCTTCAGATAAATAAACTCTTTAAAAAGCCTCTTGGATCAGCTGGAAGATGCTTCATAACTAACCTGAACACAGGACTGTTGTTCTTTTTAGAGATACGAGGTTCTCACAGGACAGAGACGCTACAAACACATGATGGTCTTATAGAATATGATGCTTTGATGTAGATTAAAATATACAACAGGATATAAAGGAGTTAAAAACATCTACAGCAGTCAAGGTAACATACACATTAATGCAGCAGTGATATTAATCCAGAAACATCAGATATAATAGTCAAACACTGGGGGGAACATTTTACTGCACAATAAGTACTTTTACTTTGATACTTTAAGTACATTTTGCTGATAATTCTTTGCAGGGCTTTTTCTTGTAGTAGAGTATTTTCACAGTGTGGTATTAGTACTTTTACTGCAGTGAAATATCTGAATACTTCCACCACTGGCCAAAGTAAACGTGCTCCTCAGAGGCTTTTCCAGTTTCAATCACAGATGAAGAGATGTTTGGTTTCCTGCCGTCTGTTTTCCTAAACTAACTAAACTGTCTAAACGGGGACGAGTTCCTCCCGGTGAAGAGCAGAGCAGCAGTTTAAAACAGGAAGTTCTTTTTTTATTTACGCTTCAGTTTACAGACGACAGCAGGAGAGGTCTGCCTTCTATTAGCGGCGCTGCTGTCACCGACTGGAGGCAGAGAACGTTTGTTATTGGTTAAAATCTCTTTTCTTTTTTTAAAAGAAAAAAATACAAAAACCAGATACATTGTGATTGAAAGTAGCATCATTCCCTTTATTTGCCGTTAACCAAACTGATCTAGAGAGACGAGAGAAGGGAAGACACTCGACCTCAGAAAGCTGAAGTGAAACCAGAACTTCCAGGTTCTGTTCCACAATTAGAACTCTATGATCCCTCCAACGATTGGTGAGCTGTGAGGAGGTGAGGCCGGCTTTGTGACGATGCATTTTCCATCTGAGCCAACAGATTTGTTTATTTATTAAGAGGCAGGAGAATTTTCTCAGACTATAATGGTATCATGAAATTCAAATTTGGACATACGTGGTTTTCTTTGGTCGGTGACATCATATAAAGTTTGAGGCAAAGATGCTCAAAACAGATCATATTATGATTCATGTGCAGAGCTCACGCATAAGGATCGCCCGCGTGCCCCGGGGCAAGGAACAGGACACAGGGCTCGTAAATCTGGCAACTCACTTCCCCGATTGGTCAAGTGGTAAAAAAAAAAAAAAGGATTCACCGTTGCCACATTGGAGAAGTTTCCCTTCAAGGCTTTCGGCCAGAAAAAGGGATTTTTATTATTAGGAAACCATAATAGTTTCCTAAACTTAACAAAGCAGGTGTGCCCACCGGTGTTTCCTCTCTCCTCGCTCCTCAAAGTGCACTTCAGGGATTAGCAGATCCTCCATGATGGCGGGTAGGGGGAACCGTTTCCAGGTCAGGCGAGGAGAGAGGAGAGTACGCTAGGAAGCGACCACAGCATCACCCCCCCTACACAGAGAGGTCAGAGGTCAGAGTTCAGGGACCGGGTGGAGGTGGACGTCGGTCCCTGTGTGGCTGCTCCATGTCTCCTCACAGGGGCGGGGGCGGGGGGGGGGGGGAATCCCATAGTAAGCCTATCTGTTGCCATGGCTGATTTCACAGTGATTCATCACTGAGGAGAATCTCTGTGTGCAGGGAGACGAGCTCCATACTCTCTGTGTGATGGACGCGGTGACAGGGGGTCACAGGTCACGCAACCAAAGGGAGGAGGGGGGAGGGGGGGGTTGTTTATATCGTCTCGGAGTGTCTGTGACTGTAAAGCGGTCGTGTCACGCTTCAGGATTTTCAAAAAGTGACTTCTAGAAGAAGCAGAAGACATCACCGAGCTGCTCCCGATATCACATCCTGCAGTGTATTCTGGGAACAATCAATAGTAAACAGACAGCAGGAGCCAGCTGTAGCTGCTGAGTGTCTGACAGAAGTGAAGGGCAACAGATTAGAGGAAACAAAAGAACACGAACCGGACAGCAGGGCGTCACTCGGTTTGTACTGCGAATAATACTACAAAGAAACTGTCGTTTTTTCAAAATTCTGTTCGTCGATCACGGCTGGAAAACTTAACTGCTCTCAAGTTTTTTTGGTTTTTAAATCACGTCTTTGTGTTTTTTATTTAAATCAATCAATACTTGTCTCAATCCTTCCCGTTGATAAGTATGTATATTTATAAACAAGCTCTAAGAGAGAGAGACATTAGGACTTCACAGGGTGATGATGAGGACGTGCACGAGGAGCCTGAGAACAGCTCACTGCTAGCATTCCTGCATTAGCATGACAATGAGGAGGCTGCTTTTACCCAGAATTCCTTCAAGGTCCGTCAGCCTTCCCGGACCCAAACACTCATAAAAACATCACACAGCTCTCCGTGTGGTTGACGGACGACACGACAGAGAGAGAAACACCAAAAAACAGAGTTCCTTAACCTGCTCCAAACAATAAAATACCAAAATACATATCACTGATCCGATGCTAGTGTTTAATCAATACGCCTCACTGTGTGGAAGTGACTGATCATTCTTTAATGAGTCAGGCAACATCTGGCCTGATGTAATCCTGTCTGTAAAACTAAATTAAACTATAAATATATGGATGTAAATGTATTGAATTGTTATACGAAGTATAAAGTGTATAAACAGCTGAATTGAATAGCTAGACCTCACGGCTATCGATACCCGATCCAGCTGTTTGTGTCGGCCCGATATCGGTACCGATAAATGTTTAATCCAAATATTAAAGTATAAAACAAAACACGATTCTGGCTGAAGTAGATAATCAATAATTAAAGAACATATTTCTTCTATTTCTACTCTTAGCTTCCTGCTCCATGACTCCACAGATACAAGCTGAAGCGGTTCCCTTCATCCGAGTCTGGTGTTCATCTCCACCTCCAGCTGAGGTGGAGGAAGTACTCTGATGTTTTTACTTCAGTAAAAGTAGAAGTACAACAGTGTATGAATACTCTGTAACAAGTTCAAGTTATGCATTCAAACACTTCTTAAATAAAGTACATTTTTCTCAACTCATCTCTGCTGCAGGCTACGTTAGCCGCTACTAGCACAACACACCTGAATCTGTGGCTAGACGTTGCATTGTGGGTAATGTAGTCGCCATGTTTTTGACAAGGGAGAAGAACCAGAACACTTCTGGTTCTGCTGCATCAATTTAGATCGTTTTTTAAACTGAATATCTTAGGGGAGTGTGGTGATAAATCAGCCGAGGACTCTTTGAAGACGACACCTGCAATTTGATCTGATTTTAAGGCCTCAAAAGTTGAAATGTAGTTTTGGGGCCTTGGAGTTTCTCCCGACAGTATGGGCGTTATTTGGGTGCACTGGCCCTTTAACAGCTCCTTCAAGTTGCTCCTGGGACATTAAGCGGGATCGTGGTGACTGAACACCAGTGACACTGAAGTTTAGATGTTTACCAGTATGAGGTCGTCACACCAACAACAGCAACATCACTCACTGTGGATCAATCAAGCTGATCACCCAGTAGCTCCTCCCTGTGCAAACTGTCACACTTCATCCATAATAACAACTATTAAAACAGCATTCATAATTAAAACAAGACGTGAACAACCAGTGGCGATACGACAGTGAAACTCCACCGATAATAAAGGACTCAAACACCATCAATAATCGATAATCAGCGGTTGCCTTTACCTGTTCGGACTCTCTCTCGCTCACCGGGGTCAGAGGCATCCTGCCGGACATCTTCCTGCTTTCCCTCCGCTGCTTTCGACTCTGTTCAGTCCGGAAGAAGCATCTCCGCGGCCGGCCGCTCTACAGCATCGCTCCACCGGGGGAACCAAGGCCACCTCAGCGGGGCTCGGCTGGGAGGCTCCGCCGGCCGGAGGGAGAGGGAGGCCGGGGCGTCGGCTACAGGAAGGCCCGCTGTCTGCGACGGTGCCGGAGAAGAGAGACTCGCATGGAGACAAAGACAGAGAGAGAGAGGGGGAGAGAGAGAGGAAGAGGAGGAAGAAGAGGAAGAACAGGAAGAAGAATCGAGAAGTGTAAAAAGTAGAAGTCCTTCCTGCAGCTTCCAACGGTTTGTCAGCTCACACACACAGCAGCACTGCGGAGCTACCAAAAAAAAAAAAAAAAAAAAAAAAAAAACCCACATTAAAACTATGACGTCAGAGCTCCTCCTCCCCGTCATCCTCGTCGTCATCCTAAATATATCCCAGCATCCTCAGCTGCCGCTTCCTGCAAAGAAAAAAAAACACTACCTTTTTATTCAGGAAAGCCTTTCTGACCTAAATCACTGTCAGTTATTTCTTTTGTGTCTCTGTTCATTCACTGGTTTTTATTTTATTTAAATTTTTTATTTCATTTTTATTATAGTTTATTTATTTATTTATTTTTTTAAACTATGTTTTAACTATGCTTTTTACTATGTTTTTACTATGTACTGGCTCTGTGGCACTCTGAGATTTTTTTAAAATGAAAAGTGCGTTATAAATAAAATACATTATTATTATTATTATTACTAAAACGCACTCCCATTGGGGGATTCCGTAGTCGTTCACACAGAAGTCTTTTATTGTGAAACTTTTGTATTAGACTTCCTTTTAGCTGTTAAACTTAAAAAGTCTATATTGTCACAGAAACAGCCTGATGGAGTGTCAGGAAGGAGGAACATTATTAAGTATTTAATTATATCTGAATTTATGAATGTAGTACTTTAACAGTAGCTTACTTTATTATTCAATTTACACTGAACAACTTATATGATTTAAATGAGACACGTCATGCTTATTTTCAGGTTAATATTTGTATTTGGGGTTTCTACGAGAGCATGTTTGTCTGCTTTAATACTGTAAAAACTCTTTATTTGTTTCTTACTGTCTTGTTGTGATACACCTGTCTGAAATGCTCTGTGTTAGTGTGTAACTGATGCCATTCACATAGAAATAAATAGTCCTGTGAACAAAAGCGTGTTTCCGAGCACCAGAATCCCTTCAGAGAACCTCTCATTTTGCTGCAGCAGGGGTCTGAAAGTCTGCTACTTGCAGTCCTGGTTGTGGTTCCTCCCTTCCCTCCAGCGGGCCCAGCAGTCCGGCCTGGTTCTGCAGCAGCCCGGCCTGGTTCTGCAGCAGCCTGGTGTCGGTGTTGGCCCCCAGCGGGGACCGGCGGAGCAGCGAGGGCGAAGCTCTGCTCCTGGCCCAAAAGAGGAGACGTTTCTGCCGGGAGCTGAGCCGTGTTCCTCCCACCTGATCTTCAGGCTGCAGGTGGAAGACGGCCGTGAAGGCCGGATCTGGGTCGTCCGCCGTGGTGCCGGTCGCTGCCGGAGGCCTCACTGGAGTCTGAGCTGAAGTTTCTGGTCAACCTGCATGATTACATCGGATTTTACACGGAATCCGTCCCGATGGCACTGATGACATCATTAAGAATATATAGAAATAGACGATCTTCACGTTGTTTACTGAGGCTAATATACAGGCTGTGTATTTCAACATGGATTGACCGTTTTGTTACTATTGCAGTATTTATACAGCACTTAAACCTCCTTTGTAATAAAATAAATTACAAAAGACATATGGGACTTTTGAAGAACGTTTCCATAACACAAGAGACTGTTTCACTTAATGTTTTTTTCCTCTTTCATTTCTTACCTGTGTGTTTGAAATAACACACACTACCTGTGTGTTTGAAATAACACACTACCTGTGTGTTTGAAATAACACACACTACCTGTGTGTTTGAAATAACACACATTACCTGTGTGTTTGAAATAACAGCAGCCTGTGATATATTAGGATATGTCTTCATTATATATTGTAACTTGTGTTTTTCCCAATTAAATCACTGTATGGTCCTGTACTATTTATATATATTAATACATGTATAGAGATAATTACTCTGCTGTAATTTCTATTATTACAAATGATTATGGAATACTATTGTTATTACGATGGCTTCTTATATCAGTCAAATTTGTATTCTGCTGCCATCTTGTGGTGTATCTGCTCTGTTGCATTCGGTCTTTTAGTGAAACCGTAATAATATATTTTTATTTGTATAATTCTGTAAAAGGTACTCAAATGAACTTTACATGGTAGAAACACAATAAAAGCAATAACAATAAAAACAAGGCAGATGGATGACATAACGGTAAAAAAAAAACATACATAAGATCACAGATTAAAAGCATCAATCATAATTTTAGATTGCGTAACTCAGCATATATGAAGATTAAGAGGAAATGTGCATGTTAGGAGATATGTAATCTTGAATGATCAAATCAAGTTAATCTTTTTAATGAGCATAGGAGACATGTTTAAATCCCCTTTAAACATTTGTCTCTAAAATAAATAGTAAGTTAGTTATAACTGTTATGATCAGATGCGCAGACGATTATTATACAAAACAAATAAATCTACGGTCACTAGATTTTCACTATTTGTATTAATAACTTCAGTGAATACATCAGTAACTGGATAAACTATCCATAGTTCAATACATTAAAAGTAAAACTGATTTAAAAAAAGGTCACAGACAAATATAAACAGATAAAACCAGATTTAAACTAAATCACAATACGTTTTTAGTTTTATTAAAATTTCTCAGAGATAATAGAATAATATTATATAAGATTCTAGAAACAATCTAAAAGACACCTTGACAACCAAAGAGTCGTCCAACGTCATCAGAAGGAAATTTTTAACAAAATTTTAAACAAAAAGTAAAACATTTTCTGATTTAATGCTGAAAAATCCTGACAGTCCAAAATGTAACTTGAAACACAAAGATCTGTAGAAACATTTGAATACACACAAATTAGGAAACGTGAAATTTTTTTTTTTAAAGGCGTTATTTTTATATAAATATCTCCAGCATTAAAAACCTTTAATGTCCATTTTCTGTCTACAAGTCTAACAGGTTTGCTTTTATCAGCATGCCACATTTGCCTTTTCAGCAAAAATGTTTTACTTTAACAAACCAGTGATTAAAAAAACGAGTGTGAACCCAAGCATGCTAACATGTTAAAAACATGTTAGCACATTAACCTTAGAATGCCCACAAATAAGGAAAGACGATCAAAATAAGAGGCGTTCCTGTTACAAGCATGCTAAAGTTAGCTTAATATACTTTGTTAGCGTACAAATACCTTACCATGACTATTTTACCACCAAAACACTCCATGGCTAAATTAGCATCGAGCAAATGTTACCAATCATCCTCAAGTAATAGAAAACTGTTGCATCTGTATGGAAGAACTATCAGGAAAGATGAGAGAAAAGTTAGGCGATAGCTTTTATGAAGATATTGATTTCCTTTACTTTTACAATAGCGCGTTTTCTATATTGATTTGTCTGCTTTGATGAATGCCTTGCTCACACTACATGACTTTAGTCTGGATTTTCCCTCGAGCAGGTCAATGGCTACCCTTGAACATTCAATGTCGATACAGAACCTTTAACATCCCGCAACACTTTTGCATATTGTGGGGTACCAACTAGACGTGACCCAGTGAACAGCGCCCCCTGTAGGGATTAAAATATCCCTCCAGAAAACTACACAATAAAAACAAAACATTAAACAACTGGACGACACCACTCTGTGTTGTAGGAGTTTGGTTTAATATTGTATTGAAAAATAAATTAACGAAAATAACTTTAAAAGCAACAGAAGAAACAGAAAAAAAAAAAAAAGAATCCAGATTATAAACATTCTTTGCCAGCAGGGGGTGGAATCGCAGTGCTCATGTAAGATTAATTTACAAATATATATATAAAAAAGGAATTTATTAGACATATCCACAAATCACGAAAGCATTCCTTTACATCCAGTGAGCTGAATCTGGTCTACCACCCAAACCGTTGTTCTTCCAGCTACAAAAAGGTCTAGAAAATTTATATTTATATATGTATACATTTCATACACATGCCCTATGTGTGGATGAGGCTGTAAAAAACTGAACTGTACAAAAACAAAAGCACACAGTGGTGATGTTTGTTGTGGATGGAATGATATTTAAATGAAGAAAATAGGACAATGCGTTGATGTTTGGAATGAACCTTTCATTCATCCGATTTAGGCTTTAAAAAGTGTTCATATTTAAATGTGGGCGATGAAATGATCTTTAGTGTTTTACTAAACGACGTGTGGTGCGTTAAAAACAAGATGAGGCGGTTCAGTCCTTCAGATCAGTCAAGAAGAAAACAAAGACGAGGAATGACAGCGAGGGAATAACACTCAAGTTAAATAACAGAATTAAATATCATCTACAAAAAAGGTCTCAGCTGAACTGGAACACATTTAAAAGCTTTACTCTCTGAAACGCCGGCAGTCAGACCATCGTCATGAACTACCAGGTTAAAGTTTAGAAGCATGACCTCACAATAATCCAGAGATCATTGGAGACTTGAGGAATAGTTCATAATATTTACTTACTCACTCCTTTTTTTTTTTGGAGATCAATATAAATTAAGTACAAAGTTGTAGCCGTGGCGGAATGATAAATCATCAGCGAAGAAGTAGTTCCTAATCGTCCTACTCCAGACGTGAGATCCATCGGAACGTCTCCCAGAAATGTGCAACGTTCACGTAAAACTAATAAAATAAAAAAGGTTTAATACTGAAAATAACACTCAATCAAGATAAGATAATCAAATCAACGTTCAGCTTGCTACGTCAAGGGTCAGCAGGTTGAGGGAAATTTAGCTTATTTTACTTACAGTTCTACTTTCACAGAGTCGGACAAACTCACGGACGTCTGGTTTTAAACGGTAACTTTCTGCTGGAGAGAGTCACGGCGAAGGACCTGGATCCTGTGTATTCACTTGAAATGAGTTGGACTCATGATTAGCTTCAATGACACGTAGTTGTGTTTTCTGATGTTTTTGAAAATGCAGAGTGAAAATATTGTTTGTATAAAAAGACGTTAGTTATAATATTGTAGCAAATTCACAGGAGCTCGAAACGACTGCCCACACAGTTCAACTCCCGTGGACTCGGATTTAACTACACTCACGTCATTTCTGTACTTACATAGTTTTTTTTTTTTTTAGTATTTAAAAGATGAAATATGATATACTGCTCACAGCCACTTCCTGTTTTCTGATCCCACAGCAGAGTCAATTTAAAACCAGACGAAAACCAGAGTAATGCTAAGCTAACATTTACTCTGTGAGCTTTCGACTGTGTCCCACACTCGATACATTCCTGACAGATTTCTGGTCATTTTAAAAATGACCATAAACGTTTGCAGAGTTGAAGACGTCCTCACATCTGGAGGCGCGTTTGTCTACTTTTGAGTGGAGCCCACTGGACCAGTCTAACTGCTCAACACACTCTCAGCCTGCAGAAATGTAGAGACGCATCCATGAGTTTGTGATTCTGGTTACGAAAGAAAAACCGTAAGAATTTCCCCGAAACCGTTTTAAAAACGTTGGGTCAGCTGCAGTTTCCTGCCCGTTTGTCAGTCCGCTCAGTCTGAGAGCCTCCGATGAATAAAGCTGTAAACTTTGGTTGCGACTCCTCGTGACGCCGCCCAGCGACAGAAACCAACCTGACGGAGACGACAGGAGGGAGGAGGGGAACCGTGAGGAGGGTCTGTGGTCATGCGCTTCATTCATACATTCACATAAATGGGAATCGTTTGTCTCTCTCACACACACACACACACACACACACACACACACACACACACACGACACTGTGATTGAAAAATGGCCCCGCCCACCAATAAATACCTTAACCCCGCCCACTGACAAATAATTAAATACATCACACTGCTTCGTCCGGGTTCTACGGCGAGTCTTTAAACCTACAGCCAGCACGGTGAGGAACCTTCATCTACGGTCTGAGAACAAAAACTCATTTACACGGCTCAAACCGTCCTTGGGGGGGGGGAAAAAAAAAAAAAAAAAAAAAAAAAAAAAAAAAAAAAAAGGTAGTTTCAAAACCGAGCAGAGAGTGCGGGAGAGGAGGAATAAACGTGACGGGGACGCGATGGCGTGCCGCTAGTTTTTCTTCTTGACGTTGTTGTTCGAGGCGAGCCGGGGCCGCGGCGCCGGGATCAGGCTTCCCAACGGAACTCTACTCCGAGCCACTTCGAAGAGTTTGGAGAAAACCTGGAGGAAGAGGAGGAGGAGAAGGAGGTCAGGACGACGGGTGCTTTTACTGTGATAGCTCTGGAAAATAAAAGGATTATTTAACTGTACTTTAAAATGAACAATTTGGGAGTTTTCCCAGTTTGGATTACATTTGTTAACACTGCAGAACATTTTGTTTCCATAAAGCCCCGTTATATTTCTGGAAGTCTGTCATCCTGACATTCACAGTTATGCAGATGACACAGTTATATCTCGTATATAATTCTGACTTTACGTCTTTTAGCATTGCGTCGCTTGACCTGGGATGCACCGTGTCTATGGATCAATCCACCGTAGCCTGTCTGGTTTTATCAGATGCGTTTGATGAAGTCTTATTAGGTCCTTAAATAGTTTGAGGATCTTTTGCCGCAACTGGACCAAACTAAGGGAGCCGTACAGGTTGTTAAACACGTACCTTTCGTGGAGTCCTCTGGAGGCATTGAGAGAGAAAAACAGAGGACGGATTAGAGGAAGAGGAGGATGAGGATGAGACGGTGAAGGATGACAGAAATGTGTTGAAGTGAATCAACTATCAGTTTAAAGTTTCCATTAGTTGTTTTAAGAGGAGCAGAACGGTTGAATTCAATCACAAATGCTTTGACGAAAAAAAAAATGTTTTACAAAATGTAGTTTTGCCCACAAGGTTTAGTTGGTTTGAAATCTTTCAATTTGCCCGATCGATTCACTATTAGTCTGTTATAAGAGCTTCATTAAGTCAAAGGATTCTACAAATTATAATACATTTCACTGATTGAGCATTCAGGTAGAGATACATGATGCGATTTTAGAAGCAGCTAATTGAATTCTTAAAGGATGTCGTTTATATTTAGTTTACAACAACAGTATTAACTGCTTATTCTTGTTTATGATAATAACCCTCATGGAAATGCACTCACTTCAGTTTTTTAGAAGTGACAGCCTCAGTAGATTAAAAGGAGTTTTGACTGAAACTAAAGAGATGCAGATGGACGGACACGAAGACGAGAGGCGAGGACAGACACGAAGACTAGGGGCGAGGACAGACACGAAGACTAGGGGCGAGGACAGACACGAAGACTAGGGGCGAGGACGGTCACGAAGACTAGGGGCGAGGACTGTCACGAAGACTAGGGGCGAGCAGACGGTCACGAAGACTAGGGGCGAGCAGACGGTCACGAAGACTAGGGGCGAGCAGACGGTCACGAAGACTAGGGGCGAGCAGACGGTCACGAAGACTAGGGGCGAGCAGACGGTCACGAAGACTAGGGGCGAGCAGACGGTCACGAAGACTAGGGGCGAGCAGACGGTCACGAAGACTAGGGGCGAGCAGACGGTCACGAAGACTAGGGGCGAGCAGACGGTCACGAAGACTAGGGGCGAGCAGACAGTCACGAAGACTAGGGGCGAGCAGACGTCACGAAGACTAGGGGCGAGGACGTCACGAAGACTAGGGGCGAGGACGGTCACGAAGACTAGGGGCGAGGACGGTCACGAAGACTAGGGGCGAGGACGGTCACGAAGACTAGGGGCGAGGACGGTCACGAAGACTAGGGGCGAGGACGGTCACGAAGACTAGGGGCGAGCAGACGGTCACGAAGACTAGGGGCGAGCAGACGGTCACGAAGACTAGGGGCGAGCAGACGGTCACGAAGACTAGGGGCGAGCAGACGGTCACGAAGACTAGGGGCGAGGACGGTCACGAAGACTAGGGGCGAGCAGACGGTCACGAAGACTAGGGGCGAGCAGACGGTCACGAAGACTAGGGGCGAGGACGGTCACGAAGACTAGGGGCGAGGACGGTCACGAAGACTAGGGGCGAGCAGACGGTCACGAAGACTAGGGGCGAGGACGGTCACGAAGACTAGGGGCGAGGACGGTCACGAAGACTAGGGGCGAGGACGGTCACGAAGACTAGGGGCGAGGACGGTCACGAAGACTAGGGGCGAGCAGACGGTCACGAAGACTAGGGGCGAGGACGGTCACGAAGACTAGGGGCGAGGACGGTCACGAAGACTAGGGGCGAGCAGACGGTCACGAAGACTAGGGGCGAGCAGACGGTCACGAAGACTAGGGGCGAGCAGACGGTCACGAAGACTAGGGGCGAGCAGACGGTCACGAAGACTAGGGGCGAGGACGGTCACGAAGACTAGGGGCGAGCAGACGGTCACGAAGACTAGGGGCGAGCAGACGGTCACGAAGACTAGGGGCGAGGACGGTCACGAAGACTAGGGGCGAGGACGGTCACGAAGACTAGGGGCGAGCAGACGGTCACGAAGACTAGGGGCGAGCAGACGGTCACGAAGACTAGGGGCGAGCAGACGGTCACGAAGACTAGGGGCGAGCAGACGGTCACGAAGACTAGGGGCGAGCAGACGGTCACGAAGACTAGGGGCGAGCAGACGGTCACGAAGACTAGGGGCGAGCAGACGGGTGAAGGCACAGACGGGTGAAGGCACAGACGGGTGAAGGCACAGACGGGTGAAGGCACAGACGGGTGAAGGCACAGACGGGTGAAGGCACAGACGGGTCATCCTCTCACCTGTTCCCAGAGTGTTTCAGCCACCTGGTCGATGATTCCTCCGACCTCGCGGAGCTCTCCAGAGTATTTGGCATAAGCCCAGACGCAGAGCGCCGTCAGAGCCACGCCCATCACCAGGTTACACAGCGTGGCCACAGAGTTGATGCCCACGAAGCCCGTGACCAGCGACACCACGTACATGATGAACATGACGGCGAACAGCGTGGCGGGCGTCCGCGCGGCGAAGAAGATGTTCTTGCCGTCGTTGTGCTTGCCGAAGTTGGCGTAGGCCACGTCGAGCTCCGCCTCCAGCTGCTCCTGGTAGCGCCGGCAGTAATCCACGCCGCCCATCTTCTTAACGGAGCGGAATTGTTTTACCGACGCCTGACGCAGCTCCGCGTGACGGCGCTCCAGCTCCCCTGGGGACATGTAGGGTTTGTCTCCGCCGCAGACCTGCAAACGGAACCAGATCCGCACACCTCAAGATCTCATCAAAACCATGAAAGTACTTCATCAACCAAATCCTGGACCTCTGACATCCAGTTTGTGATGCATTACCTGCTCCATGCTTTTGTTGTACAAGTCTTTGGCTCCGGCTACAGCTGCAAGGTTATTTGCTTCAGCTGTTGCCTAGAAAACAGATTCAACATTGAGAAATTGAGTCAACACATCATTAGAGATAAACAGTCCTTTTACAAGAACAGAGATGTGCTGCTCCGGTCTGATGGATACACAGTTGTTGCAAACACAGAATATATATTACCATGACAAATATGTCGACTCGTACATAAACGTCTGAGCCACAGCGAGAAGAAGAAGAACGATAATACAGAGAAACAACAGTTTTGAGGTTTGAAAAAAGGATTGTAAACTGTCCAGCGGGCGGCGCTGTTCCACAGCAACATTATCTTCATTATATTGTGTATGAGCGGAGCTGACCTGCAGCATGGACTTGGGGTGAGGAAGCTCCTCTCCCTGGTAGATCTTCATGTAAGCCTGAAAACACAACGGACAGATGAGAAACAATCAGGAGTCATAGAGTCTAAACTCTATTTCTGGAGTCATAAAAAACATTTACAAAAAGACGAAATTCAAAAAGACAGAAACTTTACATTCTGATGTTATCCGAGATGTGAACTCACGACCAGTTTACCACCAAATAAAAAGCTGAAGAGCGCTCAGTAAAGCCGTAAAAATAATGATGAGAGAAACACTCCCAACTCAAGGTCCACTTACTGGCTTTTTCTAGAGCTTTCAATCAGGATGAACTCACTTTGAAGTAGTGCAGCAGCTCTCTGCAGGTGATTTTGACTCCTCCGATCTCCTTTTCCACCAGGTTTTCTGGAGAGAGCAGCGTCGGAACGAGGTTCACCAGCTCCTTCTTGAACTCTTCATCAATATCTGAGACACACACACACACAAACCAACCAGGCGTCACAAAACCGGACTTGTGTTGACCGGACTAGTGGTGCCTGCGCGAGGGTCTCACCTCTGAGCCGCCCGTCGAAGTGAGGGTTGGTGGCCACCTTGAGGCCAGGGTGCGGCAGCAGGAAGCAGCCGATGTTCGAGAAGCACGAGTGGATGTGTTTCCTGACGTTCTGCAGCTCCTCGTGTTGGTTCTGCTTCACCTGATCACAGACAACGACCATCAGTCTGGAGATGCTTAAAATCAGCCTTCGGTGTCACAGCAGACGTCGCCAGGAGGCCAGAAACTAACCTGCAGCCGCTTCTCCAGGAAGCTCAGTCCTCCCTCCAGACCGTACGGGTGTTCGTAGGGGTAACTCCAGTCTCTGATCAGGAACATCAGACTCTGAACAGAGGGACACATTCAGCTTATTGATCCAGAATCCACCACAGGTCACAGAAAAGATGAACAAGAGCACTTATTCAAAAGTATTCCAGCTTCAGATTGTTTGCAACACAATTAAGAGTTGCAGAAACATACGGGATACTTTGGAGTACTTGTGTATATTACCAGAATAGATGGCGGTCAGCCCCCCCCCACAGTTTGGCGAAACAAGCAATATACTGCTGTGGACTGGGGCAGCAGCAAAAAAATTAATTCAGTATAAGTTCACGCTATATTTAGAATATTTTCACCGCTTTAACTTGCCGTCTAACAGCCCTTTCCAACGACGACCTGAAGCAGTCATCTTTGACGCGACAAAAACAGTCATTTTACCTGAAATAACACGGGAGGTTCTGGTCTATCGCTGCCTCCATCCCATAGTTTGTGCGACGGGTGTTAGTTCGGAATTCCGAACTATCCCTTTAAGATGGAGCATCTAAAACAGCGCACACTAAGACGGTGGACGTGATCAAGCTCGTGGTGATTGAAAAGTTTCTTAAAACTGACGAGACTGTCAATTAAGAAAGTCTCATTTAGTCATTCGAGGACTGAAGTTGAAGAGCATGTTTCTAAAGATCTAACCGACTATTATGAGGACAGCAACGCGGTTAGCAGATCACACCTGAAAGGGTTTCTCATAGACTTCCTCCATGGCCAGTCGTCCGTACTCCGTGAAGAGCTGAGGAGAGAAAACAAGCAGCCACTTAAAACCTCATCAAACATCCCAACACAGCCATGAAGCTCAGTTAGTGGAGGCCGAATGTGTGCTCATGTCTTTCTGATTCATCCGGTCCATGAAAGCTTTTCCATTTGCTGCTCTGGACACCGGCCATCTAAACAGTCTTCTGAGCTGCTGCAGATATAAAGATTTCATTTGGTTTGGTAGACAAAAAAAAGAAAAGCTCAGTTGAAGTTGGCCTGACTGATGTTTGCTGCCTCATTGCAGCCGCTTCTTTCCAAAAGACCCGCCCTCACTGTTTGACTGACAGGCAATCTCTGCGGGTGGCGTGATGAGAACTTGGGACCAAAGATGGAAGAGAACTTTCCACGGTGAGAGACGTCCTGTCAGGCTCTCTGCCTCATATGGCAGCCTGCTGCTGGGTTTAGTTCAGCAAGTTGATCCCGACCTGAACACATCACGAAACACCTGATATGGAGCTCTTCACTCACCAGACGATGAGCTTTAAAAACAGAAATGCTGCAGCTAAACTGTTGGACTAGAAATCAAAATACAGCTGCTCTATGAGGCAGTCAGAGGCCTCGTCATCAGGAGGAAATAATAACTGACCTAAACTGGACAAACTGTTACTAATGTCACCCAACAGTGTTTAAACAATCTTAAGGAAAACCATGGAGACAGCTTTGATAGAGGTGGTGCAAAAAGGATTTGACACACATGGCTGCAATGCACACGAGTGACAGACCAAAGGGAAACCAATAAAGGATCCTTAAGACCGCCATGGAACCGCCCCTCTTGTTTTTAGGATCTCAAGAGTCACCACGCACACAATAAGACAAGATGGTTATCATTAGAGACGTCAGCTGATCTGTCGATGAGTCTCACATAAACCATTTTGTTGGCAGTCAAATGTCCAAGCTGCACGATAGTTTTGTGGCGCACACAGCGGTAGAGGCAGTCACCCTCCAGCTGCACACATCATGTCATCGGGAGTTACATGAAGCTCGAATTATTGGATACATTTTACAGATCCACCAATAAATAATCTTTTTCTACTCGATGCTCATGGAGTCTGCAGGCTGATTACTGACCTGGAGGTGCTGCAGGTCGTCTTCCTGGACATTCTGGGACAAGTTGTACACCTGAAACACACACACAGCCCGTTATTCACCTGGTCAGCCATCACACTAAGTCCTTCATCACTTTTAAAAATATCTCACTCACACACACACACACACACACACAGTTGGAACTATGAATCACAGCTGACCTGAACAGAGCTGGTCATGGTGCTCAGGGCGAACAGCGTGGCGCAGTCTTTGATGGTTGACTGGCTGTCAAACGCTCCCTGAGTGTCGATTAGTAGAACTGCAACCTGCAAGAACAGCAACAACTAAAACAAAAAACAATGTACAGACCGATATCAATATAATCCCTCGCAAGCGTCACTTATGACCCACTACAAGTGTGCCTGAATATACAGAGGCTCGGTCTGTATTTTCTCTTTTCTTCAGGACGTCGGCAAAGAGCATTTGGATCCCATGTGGCGGTGTGACAACCGGCCAATAAGCAGACAGCACAGCCGGTTCTCATTCGCAGGTCAAACGTCACCGCTTTGTCCCGCCCCTCGTCGTACCGAGTCCCACAGACCTCGCTGCAGCAGGACGAAGCGCATTTTCGGCTGCATTCACTTAAAATCCGGCACCTTCCCACAAGTTGATGAGTAAGTGTGGATGTGTTTATTTGTGGTTTAGAATGATACCGCCATGACTCAGAAGAATAAAGAGCTCTCTCGCTCGCTGAGTGAATGAGACTAGAGATTGGCATTCAGGAGGCGCTGGCTTGGGGTCGGCCCGTGAACTGACCTTGCAGCCGTCTGGTTTCTCCACCACGAACACCTCGCTCCAGGCCAGGATGCCCGTGGTCTCCCTCTCGCAGCCGCCTCGCCAGGTGAAGCCGGTCAGAGGCTCCTCCTCACCGCCGACCCACGAATCCGACTGGACAGAGACAAGAGGAGGGCGGAGAGGTCACGGCACGGTTCCTGCTCCAATAACATTATTCAGAATCTGAGCCTCAAATCCAGAATGAAATGACATGTGGAGAGCACGTCATTTCATGTCACTTCATGTGATGAAAAACATTTACTGTCAAACAGGAAGTTGTGTTATCACAGACTCTTTTATTTATTACTTCCTTCTTTTTTTATTCCTTCCTCCTCATTGTTGCTTCCTCCCTTAGTTTCCAGTTTATTGCCATACCTGGCAGAAATCACCTTGCAGAGATCAAACACTACACTAGAACTTTCATTTTATTTTGAAAGAGCTACTGGGACTATGTTTAAATGCACAACAATATTCCACTACTACTATTCAGAATTTGATGCAGGTCATGTGAACGGCTTATATCCGGTTTAGATGTTCCAGACGTAGCATTTTGAAGAGCTATGCAGATATTATTCAGTTTTGCATTAAGTCAGACTTTAAAGGAACCCATCCTTTAACTTACAGCAGCTTTAAACAGGAACTGAAGTTGTTAAATGTTGACCGACAGATCTCAGTGAGCACCAGGAAGGAAGTGAATAAGAACTGATGGTTAGTAAGAGAGAGTAATATGAATTACATCATAGTCTAGGACAATATATTTGATCAGGTTATCAATGCACATCTGGATACAGACAAGTTTCTACTTGAAACATATGAAAGGTTTAACTTCTATGGCAACAAAAGATCTGACTGTTGACAAATGTTGATGTTCTCATGAGATACATCGTAACCATCCCTTATGATTATTAATATGTGTAGTCATCAGCTTAAACGTGACAAGGCTTCTGAACAGTCTCACTCCTCGACACCTGCGTGTAAACAACAACAACAACCCCCCCTACCATGACCTGACCTGAGTGGGCGGGGCTAACGTTATGCATAAAGATGGCCTTTATGTGTGGAATAAGCAGCAGTGACCTCTGCAGCGGCCCGGCCACAGAGCCACCATTGTGTCGACCTAAAATCCTCTTTACAGCCTCGTGAAACCCTCCGGAATGTTCCTCGGTGCTTACCGTAGATTAACGCGGCCAAAGACTAACACTAACCGGTCACCGGTTCAAACAGAACCGGGATTTTCTGCCGCAGGGTTTGATGACAGGAAGGCGACGGCAAAAAAAATATTTGTTTCCCGAGACAAAAAGTTCCAATGAAATGATGTCATCGATTTCATTTTGCATTGACAAACTTCTACTGATCCTGTTCTTATGAAATCTAATCAAAGCCTCACTGGTAATAACTAACACATGACTGTCGAGATTAAACCAGGACAGTCGTTTCTATAGTTCCTGTAACAATGGAGAGAAACTACACAGTCTGATACCAGCATCTAATCTGATCATCAGATCTTTTAGAACTTTATGGAAAGCACCAGAGAAACATGACTGAAAATGTCTGAGAAAACAATCCCAACTCGAGATGCATGTTGCCCACATGGATTATGTTGAAACAAGTTGAAGGCGGCTTAGTTTCAGCTGAATGTAAGAGTGTTAGGATCTCTTCAGGGACTAGAGGCCGCAGGAACGATCACAGCCACAAACAACTCTTTCAGAGGACACATGGGCGTGCAAGTGTTGCATTAAGATACTCGTTGAGTTATAATAGTTACTGGACTTGTCTGTCAACATACTGAGCAGACTCCATCTAGTGATGTAGGATGGAGATACAGTTAGAAGCTACAGAAACACAGGGAGCGGACCGTGAGTTGGGATTGTTTTTGTCAAACTACTTTTTGTCAAGAATGAGCTTTAATGCATGACTTAAACGAACCCATAGCTCAGTCACGAGTCTCACTCAAGACATTTTCAGATTGGATTCAAGTTTGTCATAGCACAGCATGCAAGTACCCTGAGACGACAACACAGTTCAGCATCTAACCAGGAAAGCAAACGGCAGCAGAGCGCAGTGTGTATACATCAGTAACCGCACATAGAAACTCGCTCGTGACATTTTGCCCGATTGAAAATCTCCCTAAGATCAAGAAATTATCAAAAGCATAACTGGTGGCTATTCAAAACATTTTTGTATTTATGAACTGATTCAGAAGAGACGTGTTTAACAAGACTTCCTTTACCTGTTTGTACATGAAGCGCAGCATGAAGTCCAGCAGGAAGGACTTGCCCTTGCGGAAAGCGCCGGCCACGGAGACGACGACCACCTGGAGGTCCCGCACCTCCTCCTGCAGCAGCAGCCGCTCCAGCGCCTCCTCCTGCAGCGAGAACGAGTGCTCCTCTTCGTCCGCCACCACGATCTGCACCGGCCGGGCCACGCCGACATCATCCTCCTCCAGCAGGTCGGCCTCCTCCTCCTCCTCCTCCTGGCGCCTCATCTGGGACGTGTCGGAGTCAAACCTGTAGCCACCTGAGAGGGAAAGCTGCGGGTAACGTTTGACCGGAAGAACAAAACCCTTCCTAACACATTCATCATTTGTCACGTCTGGTTTTTGAGGTGGAAAAATGCGACTGCTGTTCTGGACATGTCTCCTAACCTCTTCCAAAATATAAATAAACCGGCATGACAAACAGAAACAAAGATATTTCATTGACACCTTGGTGCTGAGCTCTACTAAAAACACTTTAAAGTGGAGCGCATCAGAGTGCACGCTGCAGTCATGATGGCCGAGTTTCCCTTCAGGGTTCAATAAACTCCGATGTTCAGACGCGACAGAGGTTGTTGGACGGGAAAACTAAAAGTTCCCTGACCTCCAGTTAGTGAAGCTTCACTGGAGAGGAAGGAACTACTGCCATTATGGGATGACTGGAGGTTTACAGTAAATAGACGGAGCCATCAGTCACTGTTCTACAGAGGAATAGTACGGCCTTCAGCTCTCCTTGTACGGCAGCAGTTACACTTCACAGACCTACAGAAATCTGGATATGTCAGGAGGATTATTAACTCTTCTTGGATGACTTTGCCCTCATCCGATAAGTCAGAGGGAAACAAAATGTTTTGTCATCTCTAGGTCACCGATCTGAAACAAGCTGCAAAGATTTGCGTAAACACACTGCAACAATCCGCCGCCGCATCCAGCAAGCAACACATTCACATCACCCGGAGGAGAGGCCATAAATAATGTACGGTACAAGTCCACATAAAAAAAAACAGTTTGGGACGCCTTTTGGGTGATGCGTTCTTTAACTGAGGCTTTTAAGAGGAGCAGTGATCCGGTAAATTCGATGTCCCAGCGTTCTCGCTGTTGAGCACATGAGCTGCCTGAGGATGAATACTTCCACAGCGTAGAACAGAGATGCAGTGTAGAGAAAACGGTCATAAACGCTTTGTGATGTTGGGCTATAATGATGATTATGAACGTGACTCACGAGTAGCAGACTTAAGGACACGCACTTCAACGCATCATAGCTATGCACGCTTGCTTAAAAAACTAATTTAGGTAGATTTGCAGTTGTCAAAAATAGGTTTAAGTGCCCGTTTTGTCAAACTCCAAATTTACACAGATTTGATCTCATGGTTATACCTCGAGTACATTTCATTTTAAGCCTCTGGTACGATGGTTCAACATTCCCCGAAGTGCAACGCTGCACACTTCATAGGTGACTAAGCACATGTTCCTGCTTATCAAACAGCTCAAGCTGATCAGTGGATTCCCGTCTAGTCATTTCACATCGGTTAACCTCCATATAACAGGAGGTCAAGTCACTGCATCGTTAGACTACACCCGTCAGCAGAGAAGAGAACTCTGGTCTGAGTTCTGCTCAAATGTCAGTTTTTAAAGCATCCGAGTGTTGAACAGGACCGTCAGCAGCACACAGGCTGGTCTGACTGCATTCACTAGAGATAGGCATACTCTCCTGGCCCTGGAAGACACTCACGTATAGGGTGCGTGCGGGTCAACGACTTAATGACAAACTTCAGATTTGAAAGTTTTAGATTGAAGTGTAATAAGGCTAAACTGCAGTTCTTCCTCAAACCGCAGCTGAGATTTACAGTCAGGACAGTTTGAGTCTTAAAAAGCGGATCTGGAAAAAGGACAATAACTATCCCAGAACAGTTTCAGATACATTAATGACTCCTCTACATGCCCCCCAACATTGTATCTGACACATGGCCCTATAGTGCTATCAATCCTTGTGGAAGAAGAGACATTACACAACAAACTACATTCACAAATCTACTAGTTTAAGGGTGACAATATCAGTTTTGATTTGGCATACAATAACAGAGCCGTTAACATAGTCAGTATCTAGTGACATCCTCCTTCATTCTGCAGCTACATTGTGCCGTTTGGAGAGTTTTAGACTTGTAAAATGTGAATCTTAAATAAGAGGATAACCACACCAGTACAGTTATGTATCCACCACATGACTTGGTTTATGCCCCACTTTGGTCTTAGCACATAGTGTGCAGTTCTCTCCACACAAAGCTCAATGGAGCTCTCTACATCTGCAACAACACAAGCAGCAGCACCTGCTTTGTGTAGTCCAGGTAAACTTCATACACCTGTGTTCAACAGCTTTAATGGATCAGCAGTACTGGCTGAGACCCAGTCAAACATACTCCAACAACACTCCAAAGTGAACACCATAACAGAATATAGTAGAGTGAGTTTGACGGCTTGCAGCTAAGAAGAGTTTACTTGTGAGTTGACTAATAATCCTAAAATGAGGTATATTTAAAAGGGAAATTAGTAATTGCCAACAGGAGAGGGAAGTTAGCTTAACTGCTCATTTCTTGAATGGAGTTGGTGTTAGTAAATATACTGGCTTATAATTAAACGAATATATGTAACGTTAGCTCACAGCTCAATTTCACAAGAATGTTTTGTAAAAATACCGTTATCCACCTGTGATGTGTGCGATAGCCTAACGTTAAATGAGATGACACTTCAAGTGACGTTAGCTTGCTCCGCGTTGTTACCTAACGGTATGTAACAGAAGCTAGCTCAGCGTTAGCTGCAATCCGCCAGCTTTTGACAGAGCCGCGTAACAGCGGTTAGAAAACAGAACAATAAAGAACTAGCACGAAGAGGTTTGCAGCTAGGTTAGCTTATCGGCTAACAACAAACACACATCCAGCTCTGAAGGTGAGGACCACGGACAAGCTGGGCGGCTTAAACAAGACGCTCCACACCGGCTGCTCCGTGACTACACACCGCGCACAGCGGGAGATAAGTCGATGTAACGTTAAGTTCAAAAACACAATGTCACTACGATGTTTTTAAATTATATTTATACCGCGGGAGAGGCGATTATTCGACGTGTTATTTCCATTACAGTCTACAGAACAACCGGTGGAGAGGCACGTATTCAGAAACCTACCGCTGTCATCTGTCGCGTCGGTAACATCATTTCTACTCTCGGTATGTGTGTATAAGTACCTTCTTTGAAGATGCTGTTTTTGTGATTCCGCTGCTTCAACCTGTTCTCATCCGCCGCCATCTCTCTTTCTTGACCTGCCGATAAGCAGCAGCAGCAGCAGCACTGTCCTGACGTCACAGAAACTCGGAGCTGCGGTGGTGTCCGCGCGGTCCTAAAGTACGGAGCCGAAGCACCGCCCCCCTGTTAATGCTACAGCCGCCATAGAAGTACATCAAGCACTGTATTAAAGTACACATTTGAGGTACTTGTACTTAACTTGAGTACTTCCATTTTATGGGACTTAATACTTCCACTCCACTACATCTCAGTGGGAACTCCACTACATTTGTGTGACCGCTAAGGTTACTTGTCACATATATGTTCAATCCCCTTCCCTTCCAGTGTAAACCACGTGTCTCCAGATGTGTTGTTTTTGAATGTTTGTGATAAACTGAAGGATGAAGTGTTACTATGTGGGTTAACTTTACGCTAAATTAACTGTTTAAAAAAACCTCTTGGATCAGATGGAAAATGCATTGTCACAAAGCTGAAAGCTGTTTTTCTGAGCTCATGAAAAGTTGACTTTGTAAAGATACATAACAAACATGTGATCTTATAGAATATGACGCATCGCTGTAGATTAAACTACCCTGTTGTGCATAAAGGAGTTAAAAATAGCACAACCTTAAACATTTAAAGCACTCAAATGTATACAAACACATTGATGCAACAGTATTAATCCAGAAACATCATATATTACACTGGAAACACTTTACTGCACAATTAATACTTCTACTTTTCAGACTTTATTTACATTTTACTGATAACACTTAAGTAAGGTTTTGAATGCAAAAAGTAGCCCAAAAGGGTTAAAAAGCTCCGTAGAGCTGGGGGGACTGCAGTCATGTGATAGTTTTCTGTGGACAGTTCACATTAACAAGTAATTTATTAGCATATAAAAAACATTGATTGGTGCAGCTTTTAATAATAGATATTGACTGTAAGATAAATTTTGTTGGGATTGGAAAATTAGTTATATTGTCAGATACTGTAGCGACAATCATCCGGAGACAGGAGCAATCACTGCTCAAATTCACATTAGTTCACCGCCCACCTGTTATCGCATCATTTAAATATTTTTTGGGATTTTAACGTGGAACTGAACTCTTGTAAAATCCAATCCAGACCTAATTCAGCCTGAATGGCAGAACTGTTTTTTTTTTTTTAAACCTTGTGACAACGGATTCAGAGTGTGGACTCGTCCACTGATTCCCTCCTCGCACGCTAAATACTGTTTGTCGAGGGAAAATGTCCCGTTTCTGTGAATCTGTCCTCACCCAGTGCATGCTGGGACAGCTGTCTCAGACACACTGTCGAGGAGGCTGCAGGCTCAAACGTTGCCCTCGTTTCCTCTGTGTTGTGTGTCACAGGACGTCCTCTGCAGCTGGTTTAATCAGATTACACTTTCTACTACGTCTCCACACCTTCATGTTGGTGTGGTTGAGTGTTATCTGATGACAGCCCGCTCAGATTGCAGCTAAAACAAGCAGCGAAGCCTTCGACCGTCTTTTACTTACACCTTTATTGTTTAAAGCAACCTGCTTGTTGTGGTGAACGTGTATTTAAAATTACCAATGTGTTGCGACAGACAGGGAGAATAGAAAAGGCTTGCATTATACATTTTTAAGAACATAATCCACCCATGCAATGAGCACTTCACACAGTTAAATACATACAGGCCTTATCTGTAATATTCAAATAAAGGTCAGGGACAGATGAGGCTCTGACCTGCAGTTTCCAGGGTGATACAGTTAAAATGTCTGTGAGTAAAGTCAGCTGTTGTGCTGCTGTTGAGCGGAGCAGGATCGAGGCTCCAGAGTCCTCACAGAGGATTCACATCTGAAATAATTTGGCCTCTGAATTATTGATAAAAACACCAAACCAGCTGCAGCTAAATTGTAGCAAATTATGTTCCTGCCGCCTGGTACTGAGACTCAGCAGGACGTCGTCAGTATCTGAACCTAAAACCTGCACGGAGCAATCAGAAACCAGAGTCTGGAGCTTCCTAAAAGACAGCAGCACCGTATTATTGCTCTCCATTCAGTGCTGCCAGCTGCTAAAAAACAGATAATCGTACACAGATTCCAGAATTAAGGTATTTAATTTTAGGCCAAAACACTGTACATTCAAATCCAACAGAAGTTCGAAACACATAATATATTCACAATACATCCATGGATTCACCATGTTGACTTCGGATGGCTCAGACTAGCGGCCAGTGTTTATTCTGCAGACCACAGGGCTCACTGTGCAAAACAAAGTTTAAAAAAATGTTACGATAGTATTTTTTAGTGACGCTAGCGCTGTAGGTCCAGATTATCTGGAGTGCCATGAAATGTAGTACATATATATTCATGGTGCCCAGAGGATTAATATTACTGACTTTGGTGAACCTCTGGCTTTTCATCTAGCGCCACCATAAGGTTCACATTTGTGTGTTTTGAGTTAAATAACTCACTATATTAACTTTTGGATGGATTGTGATGAAATGTGGTTCACGCGTTCATGTTCCCCAGAGGATGATTTATATTAACTTTGATGATCTTCTGACTTTAGCGCCATCATCAGGTCAACATTTGAATGTGTAGCAATACTTTGGTTTATGACCAAATAACTGCAGAATTGGTGACATTCCCCTCAGCTGCACTTTGTGTTTACTGCATGCAACATGGAGAACATTCTACCCGCTAAACTTAAACAAGTTAACATCGTGAGCATGCTAACAGGCTGATGTTAGCATGCTAACAGGCTGATGTTAGCATTGAGTTCAAAGTGCCATGTGGACAGTTCAATGTTTTTTTTCCGCCAAAAGCCAAACTAAAAAGTTTGACATTTAAAGGGCCAGTGTGTAGCATTACTATATAATATTCATACTATATAATATTCAGAACTACCGGTATGTTTTCATTAGTGTATAATCACCTGAAACTTATAATCATTGTGTTTTTGAATCCTTAGAATGAGCCATTCATATCTACATAGTCCTCCTCACGGAGTCCGCTATATTTGTACAGTAGCACATAACAATAAACCAAACACCCGGGACATTCATGTTTTAGAACTACTAAATCCACACACTGGCCCTTTAAATCAAAGTTGTGGCATACAGTTACAAGTAGTTCCAGGGGTAGTTTCCTGAATACATATTTCTTACATTGTTAACATATGATGAAAACTCAACCCCGTACTATTGAATTATCATGTAAAAAAGCTACATATGACTTGTTGACATTATCAAACATGTAGGGGTTTTAGGAATTACTATAAAGGGCTGAATTATCGAAAAATACGGCAACTACTGAACATCTGGAAACACAAGTGGAGGTTAGACGTGACGTCTTTTTAGTCAGAGACAATCACAGATAAAATAAACAGCAAAACTCGAACAAACATTTAATGAACAGACAGTGACAAACAAAGTTGACAGTCAGAAACATAGTTCTGTTGAATGGTTCAACCGCCATCAAAACTCTGGAATACTTCAACCACAAAATGTCCATTTGGATATTAATTGCTCACCACGCGTTGCCTTGAATTGTCGCATGCCTCCACGGTGAACCGAGAATCAAAAACCAGAGAAAAGTCTTGATCAATTAAATGAATGTAGGCCGCGTATCACAACTGCAAATCATCAAGACATCCGTTCACAAACTCTCACACAACTCGTGCAGTATAATGCAAGCTTCCTTTATCCACTCGTATGCTGAATACTTCCCAAACACGTGCATCTTTGCTACAACTTTACGATCTAAAACACTTTGGACTCGCACGGACTAGTAGCACGCCTTTGCAAGCGTGAGACTGTCGATGCAAAAGTGTTTTGAATAAAAAGAGCTGGGTCAAAATGCATGTGTTGAGGAAGTACTGAGCATACGACTGGAGAAACGAAACATGGATTAAACTGCTCGAGTTGTGTCAGAGTTTGTAATGTTTTGATACAGTTTTGCTGTTGTTAAACACAAATCCCCATTCGCTTAATTCATCAAGACGTTTCCCGCTCCATCAAGACGTTTTGTGATTCTCCTTTCACCGTGGAGGCCTGCGGGAAAAACAAAGCTGTCTTCAAGAATTCAAAGTACACGTGGTGAGTAATGTATGTTGTGGGTGAAGTATTCCTTTAAGATATTTTTAAAAAGGGGCAGTTCACCCAGAATTACACACACACGCACAAAACCTCCCCCCAAATAAAATGGAGGTAAATAAAGTTTAGTTTGTGCTGCTCAAAGTGTTGATTTTTGGATGAAAACTGTTAACGAGTTCTGCGGTTGATCCAGCCAACATGGTATATGAGCATCCGAACACACATGTGGCATTGTAACACATTTAGTCATTATTATTATTGTTATTATGCATCGAGCTCAAAGTCTTATGGGAAGTTACTGTTATTCTAAATGGCTACAGTGAGTCCGTTGTCTTCAGCAGTTATACGGCTAACTTTGTGTCATGCTATAGCTGTTTTGTCGCGTGAGGCCAAAACCTTCACCGTCACACATTTACACTAATTGCTTTCGTGACTAAGAACTGTTTTAATTTGCTGTTTTGTTTTGTTTTTTTGCAAACTTGCGTGCAGCAGACGTAGCTGGAAATACAGCCTCATAAATAACTTGTGGCTAACTTGTCATCCAACAGCTGAACCACAATTTCTGGAACCAAGAATTAATTTAGTCTGTGTACGTACTATTAAAGTATTGCTACTTGAAAAGTCACAAATCAAACAAGGAAAAGTAAAAAGGACTTTATCCTTAAAATGGAATTATTCTGTAAATGTTCAATTCATAATGTTGTGCTTTCCACGTCCCGACTTCCCGAGAGGAAACTATAAACAATAATAACATTGATCAGCTCCTCAGTAAAACAAGAACCAACCCCCTCTTCTTTAAAAGTCATTCAGGAGTGCAGTTGCGGAGGAAACCCAGAGAATGAATTTAAAACAATACAAATAAAAATAAATTAGTTAAATTCAATCAATCACACAAATAAAAGTACTAATCTTAGAGCTCAGTTTCACATAAAATACACTGATTTACCATTAACGACTCAACTAAGATGATCAAATAACTTTAAAGTCAACGAAATGAAATAAAACGGAATAAATCCTAAACTGGTCCAACAATATTAAAATGACTTATAAAAAAAATATTTCAGGATTGTCACATAAAGACTGATATCTGATTCCTCCCTGAGTTCGGCCTGTTACAACAACTATACATCGCTCCTCTAACAAGCTGTTTCATGTGTGACTACTTCTGTATTCAGTGACAGCTGATATCTTCATATCTCTTCAGGATCTCAGGGCCTTTTGTGGAGGATAAAAATATTTATCGATTTGATTTCTCTTGTGGGATTTGATGGAAGAAAAGTCTGTTCACATTTCAGCCGGAGCAGAAGATTTTCTCTCAGATCGCTGGCATCACTCATGTTTTAAAGGAGGGTCCAAGGACCGTCAACTCATTTAGTACATTAAGGTGCTTTTCCTCGTTAAACTGCCTCGTCACGCCTCCATCTCCATGCTCAAATAAACAGAAACCACACAAATGAAATCATCCATTCAAACACCTCACAGGAAACAACTCAAATCTCCTGCCACCGCTCTGCATCATTCTCTCTTTCTGTAAAGAATAAAACTTCCCCGTCGTTCTGGAGGACCTGCCGACTGCGGCGGCCATCTTGTTCGTGGCTCACAGATGGGAGGAGGTGGAGAAGCAGAGTTTCAGGGTGAAGGGGTTGGAGCTGTCTGCAGGTCAGAGAAGGGAGAGCAAGTATATAAATAAACTGAATGTATACAATATATAAACAAACATTGTTTCTTTACCTTCTATCTGATGGATATTGATTTCATGTCTGTGTACAGAGCTGGAGCCAGGATGGGTCAGCTTATCTTAGCACGAAGACTGTACAAACACTACCACTCACAACACTTGTTTGTTTAATCTGTACACAAAGAGAAGAAGTCACACGCTGGAACTATTTCTTGAAGAACAGACGCTGTGACTGCAGATCTTCCTGAAGTCCTGTGGGCTCAGTGAGGTCGCACAGAAGCACTGAGCAGATGGATAAACCGTTTGGTGTTTGTCGAGGTGAGGCAAAAAGAAAAGGCACCTGGTGAACTTGGGTCGACAGTTGATTGGACAGTCGCCACTGCATTATCAGTGTGTGCCAGTTAGTTGAGTACTCACTGGGTATTCTGATCTGGTGGTGGTTGAGGACGGTCAGAGCCTCCACAGCATCAGTTTTACTGTCGAACTCCAGCAGACCAGACAGAGTCTTAGAGCTGGCTGCTGGGAGGAGGAGGAGGAGGAGGAGGAGGAGGAGGAGCATTGATAAGGAAGAAGAGTGGAAAATATGTGTCTGAGTTGAAATATCCCAGCTAAATATATATTTTCTATTTATAATTTATCTAATAAGCATTAGTAATATTTTTTCTATAGCTCTATGCTGTGTGATTGGCTAAACTCACATTTGGCATCGAAGACCTTGAACTTGGTGAAGGCGGGAACGTTGTGTTCCGTACAGAGCTGCAGGTGAGAAACAGAGAAGAGAGGTCAGACTGGTTTTAAAGGCACAGTGTGCACGATTTGGTGGCAACCAGTGGTTACAGAATGCAACCAACTGAATAAGCCTCTGCTCACTCCTGACTTTCTACGACTGCGGTAACGTGAGCCACCGAGTGGAAAACCGTAGAAAAGCCGTTCGCCGGTCTGGGAGTTAGCTCTTTCACAGTGAGTTTTCAGTTTGGTCGCCTAAAACTGTCTTATTCAGCTCCACCATCTCGTGTCACTTCTGAATGCAAAAAACAAGATGGCGACGGCCAAAAACCAAGATGGACAATATGCCAAAGGCTTCAAAACAGTAGTCCACAAACCAATAGGTGACACTGTGTCCACTTGTTACAGTCCATTTGGCAAACACGATAATATGGTTTGTGTCTGCAGGTTTCTGAATTACAAGAATGAAATGACGAGCGAGTCCGCCTCCCACATGTAAACCGCATGCGTAAAAGATATGAATGGGTGATGAGGTCAGACGGCAAGATCACAGAGATTTCTTTCTGTGTTTACTTTTGTTCCGACTCAGAGACAAGTGATTAAAATGATTCATGGAAAACAAAGTCATGTTTCTTTGGAAAGCTTTAGGAGGGTCGCTTAGCTCGTCCCCATAAATATTGTTTTGCAGAGTTCTTGACTCAAACGCAGGTGGCGAGTGCAAAGTCAGCACAATCCATAGAGCCATAATGGCCATGCTTATGGGAAATGCACTCGGTTGAAGTTTCCTAATGGTAGGTTTACAAGGCAAAGTGGTCTTCTTCATTCCACCCAGAGTACAACTAGAGACCAGAGAAGAAATCTTATCATCTTATGTAACATGTTAGTTTTAATAAAATACTACAGATTCTGAGCAGAATCTAATTTTAAATGAAACACTGATCAACCTTTGACAAGGACTTTATTTTAATCTTTTATCAAAAAAAATATTAAATGGTTGAAATCACACAGAGCTACATATTGTGCCAAAGTGTCTCAAAAACCCCAGAAAACATTTTTCACATTGTACGCATTCAACATATTCTTAACCTCACATCTCATAAGCAAAGGTGTCCCTCAGAGCTCCATACTGGGCCCCATTCTCTTCTCAGTTTGCACCTCGTCAGAAAGCTCCCTCAGTAATCCAACATTTGTAACCAATAATACACCTCGTGCAGGTGTGACCTCACCTTGTGCAGCTGGTGCTGGCTCAGGGTGGGCGGGGCGTTGTAGAAGTGCAGGACGGCGGAGGGCGGCTGGATGATGTTCCTGGTGCTCTGTGCGCTGCTGAAGCGGTTGTTTCGGCTCAGACTGAAGTCCTGGTAGCTGCTGCTGCCGTCGGCCAGCTCAAACACCTGACTGGGAATCACCGCCTGCTGTTTGGACACACTGAGGGGTGAAGGGGGGGGGGGGGGGGGGGATGGGGATAGATGTAGGGATATCTTTCAGTCTAATTCATACTTTTATGCTTCAGTGACATTTCGGCTTGATGGTTGGTGCAAAAAGAAAGGTCAGGAGGTTGATATAATCAGTAGGATTCAACCTCTGGGGACCATTAATATCCACAGCCATGTCATGTAATTTTGGTCAGCAGTTATTGAGATGTCAGGACTCACCAGACGTTGAGCTTTTTGTCAAACACCTTGATGCTGTTGAGGTGAGTCACGGCCCGGTCCACCGCGTACTCATCCCCCATCTCCACCAACGCCGTGCCGGCAACGCTCTTCATGAATTTCACCTGCGAACACAACCAATCATGTCAGGTTTTTAGAGGGATCATTTCTTCCAGATGTTTGACAGGTGGTAGAACCGTGACACATCCATGGCCCCATCGCTCTGAGGGTCAGCACACACCTTCTCCACGTTGCCGTAGAGACAGAAGAGGTTGAAGATGCAGCTGCAGTTCATCTTGGCTGGATGGAGGCCGCTCACCATGGCGACTGAGCTGGAGGCGCCGTGGCCCAGGAAGGAGGAGGAGGAGGAGGAGGAGGAGGAGTAGGAGTGGGAGTTCTTAGGGAGGAGCAGCGGGTAGGAGATCATGTCCTGCACCTCCTCACTGCTCCTCCTGTACCTGCAGTTCCCTGGCAGAGGCAGCAGGGGGCAGTGCGAGCCTGCAGAGACACACAACACTCTGGCATCAGAAACACTGGAGGACTGTCAGGGATCAGGATGAGACAGACAGACAGACAGACAGACAGACAGACAGACAGACAGACAGACAGACAGACAGACAGTACCATAACCGTTGGATGGATGCTCTCCCAGTATAGCCTGCCGCTGCCTCCCCTTTCCCCTCTCTGCAACACACACAAACACAGACATCTTAGCCAAATAAGAGCTCACAGGAAGGTTGTTGCTAGTAGCACTGTCTCTTTATCTCTTTCTCACACACACACACACACACATACAGTGAAGTGGGTCTTGCTGTAATGGTCAGGGTTAGCAGAGTCTGACCCACATAAGGCCAGAGTAGTGAAAGTGAGCGCTTCCTCTCTAATGAAAATCTATTTTCGGCCTCTACAGCAGCATCAGCAGCTTCACCAACCACCTTCAGACTGCAGTTTAACCTTTGAGTCTCCAGGCAGAGCTCAGTGAGCTGCTTCACCTCCACACCAGGAACATCTCCACACAATCCCCTCTCACTGCAGCTCGGATCATTTCACCGCGCCGTTATTTGAAGAAGAATATGAAGAGTTAGTAGACTGGCCGAAGGTCAATCTCACCTTCATGATAGTTCACTCAGATTGAACAGATGACTGCATGTGAATGCAGGATCTGCAAGCAACGGGACAAGATTTTGCAAAGTGTTCTGGTTTCCATTTGTAGTTTGTAGTTTTGCAGTCCAAGTAGTGTTGACCAATCACGTTACAGCGGGCTTTGGTTGCATGCAGGTTAACAGTCGAGAGCAAAAGAGGCGGAAAACTTTGGCTGAAATGAAATGTTCGCCTTTGCCACCGTAGCTCTCCTACACATTTAGCCCACGGGAGAAGTTTCAGTTGGTTGCAATCTGCAGCCTCACCACTAGATGGCACCAAATCCTACACACTGGCCCTTTAACAAACATTATTTTCACGATCACACATTGTGCAAAAACAAAAAATAGAATTTAGTTTTTCTGCCAGGCCCAAAGCGTTGTGTCGAGGTTCAGGTGTTTCTTTGTCTTCACACCAGACACCAGAAATAGAGACTCACAAATCTATGAGCATCGATATTCTCCTGACTTCACTGACTTCCTGACGTTGCTGAATCAGAAATAGAGGATAAGCTCTTCCTCCTCCTTCGCTGTGCATCTTGCGTCAGTAACACGAGGTGAAAACTGATTGAAAGCTCCCTGACACAGAACAACCGACGCAACAACACCTGGAAACACCTGTGTGTGTGTGTGTGTTGTCCTACCTCGCTGCAGGAGGAAGGGTTTGGTGTAATCCCAGCTGCTGTTGTCATTGCGGACGACGTTCAGTCTGTTGGGCTGCAGGGGGCGACAGAGCACAGCACCTCTGGGTGGGTGTGTGTGCGTGGGCTGCTTGAGAGTGAGGGTGTGTATGTGTGCATGCACCCGAGTGTGTGTTTGTCAAGAGCACAGTGGGTGCGCGAGTGTGTGTGTGTATGTGTGTGTGTGTGTTTACCCGAGCGTATTCGATCTTGAGCGTGCAGCAGCCGGCGTAGATGTCGGCTCCGTTTAGAGCCAGTTTGGCCTTCTGAGCGTCCTCCACTGACTCAAATGTTAACGAGCTCGTTAAGGGTGACTCACCAGGAGGAGTTTAACCAGCCAATCAGAAGAGAGATCAAGGAGATCTACTGTCAAATTTAGAGGATCTGAACTTTATTTTCCTCAAGTACAAGTCAACTTCAGCTAATCCTCCTCTGCCTTTCTGTTGTCATCATGTTGCATCTACAGCAGCTGATTTTGTATTTTTAAACTGTGGAGATCTGAGTACTGTATCCACTGACATGCAACTACACACACACACACACACACACACACACACACACACACACACACACACACAGTCAGGATATTCCACCATGGCCTGGATGCCATTGCGCTTGAAGATGACGATGCGCTGGACGTTAACGATGGGGTTACAGACGGTGTAGAGAACATCCTGAGAGAGAGAGAGAGAGAGAGAGAGAGAGAGAGAGCACAGTGATGACTGGCAGAAATCACACAGCAAGAATAACCAAACTCTATTTTTTATTTCAAACATGAAATGTTTTGCAAATGATTGACAGAAATATGAGAAAAGGTTTGTGGTTGGATGGTGGAAGTTCTGGTTGAGGTCTTGTTCTGGCGGAGGATGTGGTAGGTTAGGAAGTTTAAAGTAATGTAAGTGTAGGGTGGATGAAGTTCTGGTGAGGAAGGTGCAGCTAAGGAAAGGGAAGTTTCTTTTCCACACATGAGAGGTTCTGCTGGACTCACGGTGGTGATGGGGTACAGCGGGTTCTGGATGGACAGCAGCAGGACTTTGTTGCCGCTGGTGGGGTCGTCTACGTTGGTGGGTCTGGTGATTCTCTGGCTGGTGGAGAAGTTGAAGAAGGCCTGCTGCTCGGCGACGCAGACGGCCTCACGAGCTCCGCACGTCACGCAGCGCTCGGCGCTGTCCACGCTGTCGAACTCCACCAGAGCCTGCCGCTTGAACGGCATCATCATCACGTAACTGCCGACAGAGCAGATGAGACAGGTTTGTCTTAGTGTGAGACAGAGCTTCAGTCATTTTGTCATTTTATGCAGTTCTTATCACGCTGATGTATGTTCAAGTGTTCAATTTACTGACAAGTTTGGTTTTAATTAGCTATTTGAAGCTATTTGAACGCAAGTCACATTTCTCAATACTGATCCTGGCTCTGTCATTTGAGAGCTTCTTCTCCTGAATAGTTCAAAAAGAAATGTGAGCAATTTCTCTTCACTCGGCCTCTTTCACGGCTTGGTTTTTATCAACACTTTTGAGAGTCCTTTCAGCTCTTTTAATGATCTCTTCAGCACAATGAATATCTGTGATCTCAGCGGTAACACGCACACACACACACACACACAGATATCAGTACAGCTCCACACTGATACGTCTGCAGCGGAACTGATGCTGACAGAGATAATGATTCTTGTCGTAAAGGATGCTGACACTGAAACAAGAAAGAGCAACTAGACAATTGTGTGGCTGCTACTGCCAGAAGACGTTGCAATATCTCCGCCAATATTACCAGTTATGAGTAAGCATGCACGTAGCATAGGTCCGTAGGCCACATGATGAGTGTACAAACAATTAAAAAGAAAACTGAGAAACTATGGGTGGTACGAGGCTTCACTGGAAACGCAAATATATATAATGTTGACATACTCTTGAAAATGAGAGAAGCTATCGTTTCTCTCATTTCCGCAATTGAGATTCATAATCTTGGATTTGTGACGGACCTAAGAATTGACCTAAAAATGGTGTATGAAGAGTTAAAATGGTGGGATGACAGCAAACTGACAGCAAAATTACAGAATAATTCTCAAGCTCCCATTATACACAGCCATTATAACATCTGAAACGGTCCCAAAATGTTCCCGAAAACCGTGAAAGACGGCGGTGTGACTATCTGAGAAAAGTCATAGCACACTTTCCCTGATCAGGCCGCACATTTGAAAGTGTTTTGACCAGGCGGCAACCTCCGGTTACAAGCCGATGTGGAAGTGTCTTAAAACTTGCATTCTCTCTCCCGACCAGCAGGGGGCGACTCCTCCGGATGCAAAAAGAAGTCCAATTGTATAGCAATCTATGAGAAAATGACTCTACTTCTCTCTTGATTTATTACCTCAGTAAACATTGTAAACATGAGTTTATGGTCTCAATCTCTAGTTTCAAGTCTTCTTCAATACAGCATGATGTTCATTTTGTAAATTATTTAGAGTCAAATAGACCATAGAGCAGGGTATGCTTTAGGGCGGGCTTACCGCTGACGCTAGCCGTATACGGCGTCACTTCGTCACTCCTCCGCATTTAAAATATGGTGACTTCTGTTCATTGGTTGCAAAGAAACAACAACATGGCGACGGCCGTAATCCAACATGGTGGTTTATGGAGTAAGTATTTCTTACCAGATGTTGCCGAACTTGTCGAGCGCCTCCACCAGATCAGCCTCCACCACGGAGTCACAGAGGCCCCGCACGTGGACGACCGGAGACGGGGGGATGCAGTGACTGTCCTCCACACCGTCCTGCAGAGAGAAGACAACTCAGGCAATGAAGACAACCTACAGTGACGATACTCTTTACTGCTGATACTTTAACTGCATGAAGCTGAGAATACTTGTGTACTTTTTAACATGTAGAATGCAGGACTTTTACTTGCAATGCAGTATTTTTCATGGTGTTGTTGGTATTTTTACTTCCGTTTTGTGTCTCTTTGTTTAGTAAAATAAAACTTTATTGACAGTCATGGGTTGTTGCAGGAGGCGTTAAAGGCGTGTTGTCTGTCTGCGCAGAGAGCCGGACGTCAGAAGACATCAGTGAGGTGCGGGTGAGAAAAAAAATCAGCGAGAAAATCTTCTCATGCCAACAGAGCGACAATAAAAACACGTGTACCGTGTCTCTCAGGAAGCGCTGCAGTTTTTGCAGCCTGACCTGTTTTTTCCGCTGCAGGTTCAGACGCTTTACACCAACGCCTGCAGGAAACTGTGCTCCGAATAGGGCCTTTTGGGTCGATGACCTCTCTAGGTGATGTGGTCTGACTCACAGCATCAGTCCAACAGATTTTGCGTTGCGCTTTATCTTCGCTGACTAAATGACACAGGTACACACTCTTTCCTGTAGATTTAAAAAGCGTTGAAAATTCAAATTTCCCTCTTTCAAATGGAAGGTCTGTATTCCCAGTTGATGAATATATTGTGTTGTATCAATGTTGAAGTAGGCGACGTCTCGCCCATGTGTTTATACTTCTTGTCAAGATGGCGACCACATTTGGAAACAAACTACATACTTCAACCATGACAACTGCTTGGATCTTACAAAATGGTTGTCTAATATTCGGTTCAATATGGTCATTAAATGCAACGCAAAATAAAATTCTGCTTACTTTGCTCCAAATATAGTAATACACATGTGTATCTACCTTTCATTTTACTTAAAAATTCGAAATCCTTCAATTTTTATTCGATTTAATTTCATATTTTCTTTGTTTGTTTCATTATTTTTATATGTATGTATGTGTATTCAATATTTTCTTTTATTATGGTGAGCTTTATTCTTTGTAATATATACTTTAAGTCCATTGACGTTGCTTATAATTAACCTACAAGCATGTTTCTGTACACGCGTGTATTTTTCCTTTCCCTTTCTTATAAATGTATTTTCGTAATGCACAGATGGAAATGTTTATGCATCTTACATATTGTTATTACACAGTACCGTAAAGTAGCTGGGAACGTGCCATAAAATAACAGCTTTTTCTGGAGAGTCGACTGTAGAAGTGTGAAGCACGTTTGCTTCGACTGACAGGCGTTCAAAGCCTTTTCGCAGACACACTGTGGCTGCAGCTCGGTCGTCCCATCTTCATCTTTTGTGGCTGAATTATTTTTGTCTGCGTGAGTGTTTTTCTTTGGCTGCAGTGACCGACTGAGATGGCAGCAGAGTGTTAACCTCAAACACGTCCCTTCTGAGAAACATTGCTTCAGACTTGTGGTCTGTTCGGACGAGCACGCACTCGACTGCACCTACGCCAGGCTCGGTTACTGTAGCAACGGCAAGCAGGAGGCAGGTGCTTGAAACATGCCGCGGCGTTGAGGAGGAAGAAGAAAAGGTGCTACAGACATATTCATGAGTCAACAATAGACTGGATGCTTGTTTTTAGTTCATAGTTATGTGACGACAATACGTAGAGAACATTTTCCTCCTCTGCAGGAGTACAGAGCAGGTGCAGCTCACACTGGCCTTTCTCTGGTGAATGCATGTGTCTTTTTTACATGTGTGTGTGTGTTTGTGTGTGTGTGTGTTTGAGCATTTACTAACACGTTTCATTTCCGCCAGGCTGCTGTATCATTACAGCTCCGTGTGACTCCCCTCCTCCTTTCTCATCTTCACCCCCTCCTGCCTTCATCACCTCCTCCTCTTCCTCCGGGAGCTAACAAGGCTTTAACGAGGCTAACGAGGCAGGATGATACGTCTTTTATAAACCCCTAGGGGTGGGTGTGTGAGTGTGTGTGGACAGAGAGGAGATCTGACGCTGTGTCCCTGTGCAGCTCCTGTAAACAGACAGAGCTCTGTGATGTCTGAACGACGTTTAAAACACAGACTGTGTTTCTGGAGACGAGTCAGTCTACTGAGACTGCAGCAACACGAAAAGTTTAAAGTCCTGTTAGCGCCTCGTACAGGCTACAGCGTTCCTTACAGTTACATTATGAACATCTTATCGACTTTTACCACTGGGGCTTAACATTTTAAATTTGTCGTGAAGGTGGCGCGAGAGGAAAAGAAACAACGAACAGGCTCATCCTTTGGGGAGCAAGAACGGGATCAGGACATTTACTGTGCATTCATCAAGATGTTAGATTTGATGTTTGGCCTCGTGGTGGCGCTGGAGGAAAGGTCAACAGGTTACCAAAAAGCATAGAACCACAGAACCACCTCAGAAGCCGTCAGTGGCTTTGTTTACATGAACACTGATATTCCACTATTATTCCAAATATGACAATATGGAAACATCATATTTTGCATATTCTAAACTAGGCCTTATTCCGAATGGAGCATTTACAGATTAGCATTCTTTGGACATGTATCGCATTCGGAATATCCGTTTTTACGACAAATGGCCTCTTTCCTGTTTACGTGCAGCTCTGCGCATTGTACACAAACCGACCAACCAATAGTTTGCAAAACTGGTGCAAAAGAAAAAGCCCAAATTTCTGCTCGGAGGGAGAAATGCACCTACTTTTAAGCATTATGAAGGACTTCAACACTACCACACTACCACAGCGTCACATTTCCGCAGTCCAAATATGGTCACTTCCGTTTACTGGGTGCAAAAAAACAAGATGGCGAACTCGAAGCATCAAAACGGCAGTCAACTGATGATGTCACGACAACTAGGTCCACTTATTATTTACAGTCTTTGATTTTTCCACAACAGGTTTCTGCAAATGTTTCACAATAACATCCTTGTTAGGAAATTGAGGGATTCTGTCCTATGAAATGCTTCAAGGCTTTTAATTTGAAACTTATACAGGTATAAGGTGGTGTTGAGTTTGCATTAAGCGCATAATGACGTTACAAAAATGTAACAAGAGCCGGCTTGATGTCAAAATCAGAGAAGAGATGAGCGGGTTGATTTTGAAGATATGTTGCTTTTTAAAAACCTAACTTTTCAGAATAAAACGGCTCACTATTCAGGATTTTAAAGGAGGCTTCATACTAAAACATGACTAAATATCAATCAGAGTGCATTAGTTATAAAGGCATGTCTCTAATAAAAGCCTGCTTCATATGAATGCCCCTCTGCAGTTGGTGGACAAACCAATCAATGGATGGATGAATGGATTGATGAGGCAACTTGTTTCAGCGGTGTGTTTAGTCCGGCCGCCTGAATAAAGAAAATAAACTCATTCAGTTTCATTTCGTGATTCATGTTGCACTCAGACTCATTCTCTGCATCAGTCGCTCCGTCTACTGAAGGACTCAGTTTTCGGGTCAGTTTTACACCTCGACTGGTGATTTCTGTTTGATCGTCACTCTCTTATATTAAAACCATAAAGAACCTGAGATCAAAGGTGCTTTGATGTCGGCTGAAGTCTGCAGACGGCTGAATAGTATAATCCGCCGCAGCGCTGCAGGACATACAAATCATCAGGAGGTCAAATAAAACTGACCAGTTTGAACGGTGTGACCCGTAGAAAGACAGGAACTGTACTTAAAGTGGTGGTTGGATTAAGTTAATTTTTAATCTGCTTCTGTCCTGTTTGAGAGCACTTAGCTCCATCAGAGAGGAGGCCAATTAAAAAAACAGGAGCTGCCAGATTTGAATAATTCAAATGTTAAAACTGGTCTGCAGCGTTGAGATGTCTGTCTGTCCACAAACAGCTTCAAACTGACTTTAGTTAACCTCTGCCGGTCTAAATTGGTGTCTCGGGCCGTCGGGGGAAAAAACACTGTTGCTTGGTGGTCTGTTAGTCCCATGATGCTCTCTGTCTGCAGAGCATTGACTCGTCGGTTGAGGAGGCAGGAAGCAGCAGCCAGTGGGCTATTTCATCAGACTTCAACAAACCTTACATCCTCCAGGGTGTCGAGATAAAACACACACCTACAGACAAACTCACGTTTACCGAACATTGCATTGCACATATCTCTATCTCTAGATGTGTGCGGCCTCTTCTGCATCCCTAAATCAGAACATCTAGGAACTCAGAGAGGATTTCTTAAACCTTACAGAACCATTGCAACGCCCTAAAGGACCTTTAAAACTCTCAGGGACCTCGAGCAACTCCTCCTTGTGCTTTAAACCTCCTGAACAGCATCAGAGTCTCCTAAATACATCTAGAAACTCCTGCATCATTCTAGAAACTCCTGCATCATTCTAGAAACTCCTGCATCATTCTAGAAACTTCCTGCAGGAGATCGCAGTACGTACACAAGGACCTTTTTACAACCCACAGGATATATCAAACCGCTAAAGGACCACACCCTAAATATAAATCAGACCTGTAGCATCATCCATCTTCTCCTGAAGAACCAAACATCCTCCATCACATAAACCACATTTGAAACCCTGTTTTTAAGTTTCTTGTGATTCTTAGAACCTCCAAGAGGACCAGGAAAACCTCTTAGACTTTTTGAAAGTGGATCACCAAAGTTATTACAGTTCATCTTGTGAATGGTGAGATATTTCACTCCAAAGACAAAAATGTGAACCCCACACATTTGTGCAGTGGTTTGTTTTTTGAATTCTATAATTAGACGTAGATGTTATTATATGATGTTATCTTGGAGTTCACCTCTTCCTAAACACAGACTCAAGCAGAATACCACAGGTACATTTATCAAAGTAAACAGATGGCCTCACTTCCTGCTGAGTGCGGCCACTTCCTGTTACTGCCAGAACCTCACATGGTTCAGGGCGGGGCTACCTTGTGATTGACAGGCCGCCACCACGTTCACTTGTCAATCAGGATAGTGGCATAGCGATGCGTATATGCCTCCCAAGCTCCACCCTCTCTTCAAAATGTGGTCACATCTGGCTCCAAAAAACCAAGATGGCGACGGCAAAAATGCAAAACACAAGGCTTCAAAACAGCTGTCTACAAACCAATGGGTGACGTCACAGTGGCTACGTCCACTATGACAGTCCACTAGCGCTGCAACTAACGATTGTTTTCATCATTGCCGTTACTGAAGTACGCAAGTTACATGAAAAACAAATCAACGTTTGTTTGTTTGGGTATCGGTCGATAAGTACCGATATAGATCCAGCTATTTGAGTCAGTATGGGACCGATAGTCGAATCGCCAACCCTGTGACGACCTGCTCTTCCTCCAGAACATTTAAACCTTCCGATACATGAAGCTCTTTGAGCCACCATCTCGTACAAAGCTTTTAATTTTAAAATAATAACAAAATAAGGTTTCTCCAGAAACATGACGGTGCAGCAGGAGGAACACCATGAACAAGCATCTTCAAAACCTCTGCTAAAGCCCTAAATGACCCACTGACTCCTAAGACATCCACAAAGAAGCTCCTCGAAGAAACGATATCTATATTTTAATGCTTCATGAAGTTGAATGCCTCTTTATTGTCAGGGCTTTATTCTGCTAACTTAGACCTCTCTGTCATTTGTTCTAATTTAAAATATTGTAAAAGTGCAGAAGAAATTATTTTTTGTGTGCGTTTGTTTTCTGTTGAATGTAAATTAGTGGAAACTTGTCCATATTACAAACATTATGAATATTCTTAGATAGATTTCAACAGCAGGATTGACAGAAGCTGTTCCCACCTTGGTCCCTCGGATCCTGCGGCTCCTGCTCTCGGTGACGCCGCTCCTCGCTGCCTCCTCTCCGGCAGAGTCCTGCTCCCCGTCCTCCAGCTCCTCTCCGCCGGCCTCCTCTTCCGTCCGGAGCCGCTTGGCTGCCCGGTGGTATCCTCCTCCTCCTCCTCCTCCTCCCCCTCCTCCTCCTCCTCCTCCTCCTCCTCTGTCTTCTCTCTCCTCCATCACGGACGAGACGGTGAATTCACGGATGAAGATGATCGGTTTAACGGAGGAAGAGACGGTAACACCTGCCAGGATTGAATCAATCTCTCTCTCTCTCTCTCTTTCTCGCTCTCGCTCTCGCGCGCTCTCTCTCTCTCTCTCTCTCTCTCGCGCGCTCTCTCTCTCTCTCTCTCTCTCGCGCGCTCTCTCTCTCTCTCTCTCTCTCTCTCGCGCGCTCTCTCTCTCTCTCGCGCGCTCTCTCTCTCTCTCTCTCGCTCTCTCTCTCTCTCTATCTCGCGCTCTCTCTCTCTCTCTCTCTCTCTCTACAGATAGGAAATACACTCACTCCGCCACAATGTCAAGAGCAAAACACAGACGCACACGCTCACATGCACGTGCATGGACCACGTGCAGAGATGACTGATTATTTAGTTGTACTTGTATTATCTCAACAGATTAAAGCGGATTCTGTCTGCAGTGCAGAGGTGATTGTAACATCATCTGTTCTGCTCAATGATTTTAAACTGCATCACTGCAGCAGCCTCTAGTGTCTGCTTACTGGACTTCAGTATATTTCATTTTCTAATTAAAGTGTAACTTTATCCACCAGGTCTCTGCATAAGTGCACCCACTGCATCATTTATTAATTAATTAATTAATATTTATTTAAAATATTTGGGCAAGGAGCTAAAAAAAATGAAACCATGTCCTCTTCCGTATGAGGAAAGCCTCGAAAGCCTAAGTTTTATCTTAATGTAAAATTATATAATGTGATTTATTTCTTGATTATATGTCAGTAAAATGAAATACATCAAATAAATGTAGTGGAGTAAAAAGTAGAATATTTTCCCCTGACTGAAGTCTAAACTGAAGGAGACGAGACGATGAGATGTGCTACTTTCTGCTTGACGAGAGACTCAAATGAGGACAGAGTCGGTCGTCTCTGCAGCTGCTTCCTCCAGGTGGAGCACCTGTTTAAACTGCTGCACCCCAGCGTCACATTTGTTTAACAATGGGCCTCGTGCAACAATCCTATATATTCCACGTTATAGTTATGTTGATATTTTCCTGTTTTACTCTGCAAAACAACTTACAACCGACTGACAGCTGATGTAGTTTAGAACATCAGCAGTGTAGTGCAGAAGCATTGCAAAATGGATCAATAGCGCTCTCTGTTGAGTAGCCCCCTGCAGTGCGTTTCACCTCGAGGTTTGACATTTAGTATGTATATGTGACATTACACTAAAAAAGTGTCTTGGCGGTATACTATAAACCCAACAGGAAGTAGCCATTTTGAATTTGAGCCATTGAGTTTTTTTCCCAACTTTTTAAGTTCCTACTTTAACGCAGTCCTCCAGAGAACTAATTAGATCAATTTCAAATTTGGTCAGAACAATTTAAAGACCGTTCTTATAAAAAAGTGATCAAAGTCTTGAGTTTTTATGGAACGACCTTACCGTGGCGGCCATTTTGCACGATTGGCCATGAAACAGGAAGTGGTGTTAAATCAGCACGCACATTCCCCAAACATTACAAGCGTCCAATCCTGAAAACGTTTACATGCCACGAGTGACTCGTAGTCATAGCAACACTGACAACAGGAAATGAGATGTTTTATACTCTTATGTACTTCTCCTAGCGGGTCGACCAGATCCACCTCAAATGTGGTCCAGAAGCTTCGTGATTGTGATGCTTAGTTGTGAAGATTGTGAGTTTTCATTGAACGCTGCTGCTGTGGCGATGCATTATCCGCAGTGAAACAGGAAGTTGCTTTTTTAGTGGGTTGGGTTTCTGAAAAACTGAAACTTTGCACACGCGTCAGGAACAACGCAAACAGATTTCTGATGTGGGTTTTTGGCTCGGCCATGAAAAATTGGCTCGCAAACAGAACAGATGTAAAGGAAGACAAATGTTAAGGCTGCCCCGCAAAACTCCAGTTACTGAGGCTTTTTGTTGAGGTAATTTATTCTTTTTTTTTATTTATTATACTATATGGATCCCGGAAGGGGAAATTTGTCTCTGCATTTGACCCATCCCTGTATATAGGGAGCAGTAGTATCGCTTAGCTCTGAAAATTGGATCTATTGCTCCTGAAACATGAAGCATCTTGGATACATAAACTAAACAAACTATCACCAAATGGGCTGAATTAAAACTTGAGATGTTTCCTTATATGTTGAGATTATATGCTAGATTGATGCATTTCATGTTGCCGAAATATGTAAAGCACAGGTGCCAATGCAGGTGATATATTTGATGTCTGCAATGATTTATGTTATGTGGAGCTGCATTTTGTCCCCAGGCAAATCCCCACAACGTGACTGTGTAAACAGATTCATGTGCCCACAATGCTGGTAAAACACAAACTCACCAACACACAAAGAACCTCCCTCTCACTGTAATCTATCAAGTTGTAAGGAGCCGAGGGAGACACAGAGACACATTAGAGGAGGAGCAGAGACGGAGTTCAGACAGCGGATTCTGTGGGACACATTGATCTCGTCACCATGCTGTTCGAGGACATCCTGGACGATGTCGGCGGCTTCTCCAAGTTCCAGTTCCTGCTCCTGTCCGTCCTGTGCCTGCCCCGTGCCATCCTCCCCCTCCACTTCCTCCTGCACAACTTCATCTCTGCGACACCTGCTCACCGCTGTGCCCTCGGGGAGCCCAGAGCGACGGCTCCCGCAGAGTCTACGACCCCCAGTTGGCCTTTGACCTCGGCCCAGGAAATAGAACATGCACCTTGTCCCCACGGCTGGATCGACGACCAATCACAGTTCAGCTCCACAACGGCCACCGAGGTAAAGAAAAGCTCATTTACATCTATCGAAGCATTTTCTCTATTTCCTGCACTTGAATGTTGAAGTGGACTTCAAAGTCAAAGTGAGTTGGAAGTGAAATCAGTTGAAAAGGTGAAATTCCTGCACCGCCGCAATCAAGACTATTAGCAGTGGTGGAGGAAGTACACAGAGCTTGTACTTATGTAAAAGTAGTAATACCACAGTGTAGGAATACTCTGTAACAATTAAAAGTCCTGCTTTCAAAACGTTAATTAAGTAAAAGTACAAAAGAATAGCCCATTTCAGAATAATATATACTATATTGGATTATAATTTTGGATACACAAACTAAAGTACAAACTAAAGTACTAAAGTACGCCTGGATATTATCAATTTAAAAGTGCTGTCTGGCTGTAGATTGGCCGGTTGGTGATGAAGCCGTGATGTCTTTCAATGCTGAAGGCAGTGCATCAGAAACCGATGGCCTCGCATCGCTCTCCATTCAGTTCCTGATGCAGTATCATCAACATCAGGGAACCCGTCCGTCACTCAGGAGGATACGCAGTCATGCTCACCTGCACATGAACACATCTTATAACTCTCAGAGCAAGTTACACCTGACGCGTTTACATAAACACTTCTAAGAGTAGTGACAAACCCTCAAATTAAAAACTGCTTAGCAAGGCAAAAAAAAGGAATATGAAAAAAAATGTTTTTTTTTATTAAAAATGTATAAAAAGAAAGTGACTTAATATGTTTAATGACATTTCTAGAATAAAGAAAAAATTTATATTTATTTCCATTACTAGTACTTTTTCACTTCCCCTGTTTGACATCCCGTATTGTTAACTTACTGAAGCTAAAGCATTTAAATAAAACAATAACATATCAAGCAACGGCAAACATATGACATCAAATCAAAAGGTTAATCATTATAACTTCCAGAGGCTGTTTACTGACATATTCTCGTTATAACTGATGGTTCTTTACTTTCAAATTAAGACACAGAAACTTGAATAACAAAATAAATGTCATATTTTTCCCACAGCGCCCCCTTGAGGCTGTCCCGGTCCTCCGGTAGGATGAGATGGTGCTGCGTTCAGGTGAATCTTAGTCGGCTCTGTGAGATGCTCAAAGCTCACAGTTGCCAGCTGAGATTAAACTGGATCGCAGCTGTTTGTTGTTTCCTCTGCAGACGCCTGGTTTCACCTTTTTAATATTGATTTTATCAGTTAATCACAAGTGATGAGACACATATCAATATGTCAATCATTTTAGTTTGACCCTGAAATAACATATCATTTATTTGTTGATTAGATTTTGTATTATTAATCTGAATCTGTAAATCACTAAATGTATTCATGGATGGATTACAGTGTCAGGAGCCCCAGTTGCCTTCATCTACAAAATGCCACTTAAAGAGACACGAACCAACCAGGAAGAGACACGAAATGACCTCAAGGAGACATAAAACGACTACAAAGAAACACACGACGACTATGAGCAGGGGCAAAACAACTACAGAGATACGCAAGAAGTGGCAAAACAAGCACAGACAAAAATAACTACAAACCGACCAAAACAACTGCAAAGAGACACAAAACAACTACAGAAAGTAGCAAAAGAGGCAAAGACAAGACGAACTACAAAACCATTAAAATGACGAAAAAAAGACACAAAACAACTACAGAAGTAAACAAGCAAAGACCAAAACAACTACGAAGAGCCACAGAATGACGATAGAGACACAGAATGATCACAAAGAGACACAAAACAACAACAACAGAAATAATCCAAACAACTATAAAGTATGTGTGTCTTTTTCCTAGTGGAGGCAGGGGGGGGGGGGGGGGGGGTCTCTTGCATGTCTGTGCCCAGGGGCCTGTTCATGAATGTAGTGCAGTAAAAAATGCAATATGTCTCTCTGAGATGTAGTGACGTAGAAGTATAAAGCAGCAGAGAATGTAAATACTCAAGTATAGTACAAGAGCCTCACATGTGATTTGATCAGACGCTGTTATTGATCAGTGCAGAGCGACTGGATCATCTCTGCAGGTGATTGTGTGTAAATGTGTGCCGTCACAGTTGCCTGCAGAGATTAAAAAGTCACACACACACACACACACCATGGAGACTGGGTGGGATCCACTCCTCAGCCTGCAGATGGCGCTGTACTGATGAACAGAAGGGAGGGAGGGAGGGAGGAGGGGGAGGAGGTCTGGGGGAGAGAGGTTCAGAGACGAGGATCACGGCATCATCATACTGCTCTGTGTTCTCAATACAAGCAGAAGACAGTCTCAGGGATCATCTGTGGTAACACTGTCTGCCGTAGATGCAATGGCGACCGCGGCCCATGTACATTTCTTTTCTGCTTCATCATGTTCAATGTTTTTGTGCATGTTGTGTTTATGTCCGCCTGATGTTGAATATTCTCTCTCTTTTAGCTCTGCTTTTGGTCTCCACCGACTCCTTTAGCTGCTAGGTGCTCTACTATGTCCACCAACTGTTTGCTAACAAGTTCAACATGTCAACTTAGAAGGTGATGACGCGTCAGTGTGGAGTTAACAACTTGTTTCTGCTGAAAACAGCTAAATAATCACTTATTGCCGGTTTAGCGGAACAGTGTGAAGCATATCGGGAGATCTATCAGCAGAAATTGAAGTATTATGTTTCATATTCCGAATTATGTTTTCATTATAATCACCTGAATCGTTGTGTTTTTGTAGAGTGAGGCCTACATATCAACATAGGGAGCTAGTCCTCTTCAGTCCGCCATGTTACTACGGTAGCCCAGAATGGACAAACCAAACACTGGCTCTCGGAGCCTTTTGCGGTTTAACGTTTCCTGAGGGCCACCTTCATTTGTTTGTGAAACTGCAGTAACGTGAGATGTGACTTCCTGACTTCCGCTGCTCATAAAGTACTGCTATTGTGGTATGGACGTTAGTTTTGCACTTGGAAGGGAAGGAGTGAGCGGAGCGATGTTCAGTAGGTTTTAATCTGCAACCTCACCACGAGATGCCACTGATTCCTACACACTGTCCCTTTAAGAAGAAACTTCAATTTGACTTAAGCTTTGACACGTGGTTGTGTCTCAAAAGACATTTATAATACTTTGTTTATAATTTTAGGGTATTTTATGTATTTAGCCTCATTCGTGACTTTTCAGAGGTCATTGTTGAACGTAAGGAAAGCTGCGTTTTTCGAATTGATCTGCATTCTTGTGAATGAAGCTCAGAAATGTGCATGACCTGCCCACAGATGCCATGTTGGATTTGTTCCGGCCTGCGGGCTCTGAGGCCTCTAACGAGGCGAGACGTGGACGGACAAAGCATCAATTAGAGCCGCGGACAGCGGACACTGACCATGGACCCCCTCGGCCGCGCTATTGTCCCCAAAAACGGAAAACAGCAAAATAAAGACAATGTGATTTGATTCTGCTGAGGTGCACTGCAAAAGCCCTCGCAGCGTCAGAGAGTTTGAAAGAAAAGAAAAAGCGCGCTCGTTGTGGTCGACCTCGTCGTCCTCAGCCGGCAGATGTGTCTCTGCATCTCGACCCCCCCGCTGTGCTCCACATACACGTTCCATCGGGCTGTTTCTGGTCAAACAGCATGAACATCATGTGACATCGTTAATAACGTTTGAATTGTAAATGACATGTGAACAGAGCAAGAAGCAATTAGTCCGCACAATATAATATAACAGAACGCAAGAAGCCAGCAGTCTATGAACTCTGACAGACAATAAGCAACAGTGTTTGTCGTTTGATGGTAGACTTTAAAGACCTTTCTAATATGTAGTCCACTTATTAAGTGATTAAAGTATACGAGCAACAGGGATCAGATCTCTGGTGCATATTCAGAATCAGAATCGGTTTATTCTGCCAAGTACGTTTGCACATATAAGGAATTTGGCTAAGTGATTGTTCATAACAATAAACAGTGCAAAAGGATAAGACATGAACTAAAAATAAATAATAGAATAAACAAAAAACATTAAAAGAATACGTTAAAATAAATCTAAAGTATAATTTTTTTGGTCACTAAGTCTATATTTCACATGTAAAAGCTCTTGAGGAGATATTTTTAGGATACCTTTATGCAAATCACAAATATATTGTGGTGTAGCAACCATGAACAGGAGTTCAGAATCTGACTGTTGTCTCCACCCGTCAACCAGAAATACTTGAAATGACTAATTTATGCACAGAAATATGGAACATGTTAAGCACATGTATTAACACCTCAATGTGCATGAGAAGGAAGAGACTTCCTCAGTTATGAACATCTAGTTCAAAGACACATCTAACGTTCATTCTCACGTCTTGTGAATTATTTTTTTATTTTAACAGTTGAAAACATTTCTAAGCAGAAACAGAAGCAGAGCCTCTGAACATGTGCTGCTGCATTTCAACACAAACACAGCGAACTGAACCACTATCGGCTCAGAAAACACAAAAAACAAAGTCGCTTACTCACATTCAGAGCTATATTATTATTAATGCTTCAAAATAAAAGTTTGTCTTACCTTAGTGATAAACACATGCGGGCTGCCAGCCTGAGGCGAGCTGTGAGAGTCTGTACTGCAGCACCACACTGACCCCAACACACACACACACACACGCACACACACACACACACACACACACACACACACACACACACACACACCCCTCCCTGCCATCACCCCCCAACACTTCACCCTGGACAGTCTGATCTCACTTGGATCAGGGTTGACGTTTCCCGGGGTTTTAAGATGTTTACTTCTATACTATAAATGATGATAAATCCTGAAGTTAATTCTCTTTGTTGAAGTGCTAATGTGATTTATTTGAGGGAGACACTACAGGGGAATGGGGTAAACTCAATATATCACCATGAAACGTCACAAGAATTATTATTTGTATTATAAATCTTAAAATGCTACATTTTTATTCTATTTTATTTATTTTTATTATTTTATTTTATTATTTTTTATTTTTAAATTTTCTCTGTGTATATAATTTATTGACCCTAGGGTCACATTATGTTTTTTATGCTTTTAAATGTCTTCTCTGTTTAAGCACTTTGTGATATTTACTATCTGTGAAAAGCGCTATATAAATAAAATTCATTCATTCATTCATAAGTTTTCTGATATTGTACGTTTACATATGCAAATGAGGCATCATCTTATTAAATATGTGCTAATTTACAAAGCTTCCCAGAACAGGAATATGAACATTGGCTAAAGCCAGGTTCAAAACTATTGTTTTATTTTATTGATATATTAGATTTTTTTAATCACTGAATAAATCAGAACAAATAAAACTGTTAAGAGCCATACCTTTTCTCCATGTTTTTAGGAATACAAGGTTCTCTAAATCCAGCTATGAATGAACAAACTCATTTTAACCTTCAGGATACACATGAAAAAAAGTGTGGCGTGTGTTCTGAAGCCCAGACTTTGAATTACTGAAGTCATGAATACTTCCAGAGCACAACAACGTTTAGTCACCGTATACTTTTCTGCGTATTTTAAAATTACATTTCTATAAACTTTTAATTTCTCCGTGGTACAGTTTGCTATGAAAAACAGTACAAATATTACGACTGTTCTTCAGTTCAAACACATTTTCTGACTCAGGAGAAGCTTCATGGCTGCATGTGATAATGTAGAAACAGTGTTTTATTGAAGGTGATGACCGATTGTTGACCACTGTAGTCATTAATTAACTGCTTTCTTTTGAAAAAGCTTCGGCATGTGAGCGTAGCCTTGATGTCGTGTGTTTGTCTTATCGGGCAGCCGTCGCGCTTCCCACCTTCCAATGTCTGGCGAGTTTTTTTCACATGCAGCACCTGACGTCTTCCCATCGTCAAAAACATAGCGTGTCACTGCAACAGTTTATTCATACGTTCAGCCTGGGAATCATGCATAACAGATAATAATTGATTTTCATTAAAAAAAATAACATTTATTTATTAAGTACATACTTCAGTTTAGTTTATGAGGTTTAGTCCTGGAGTATGTTTCTGATTTGGTTTGTCTTTGTCACAGGCTGCAATGAGGCGCCTTAAACATGCATTCTCTCTACTGACCAGCAGGGGGCGACTCCTCTGGTTGTATAGAAGTCTATCAGAAAATGACTCTTGATTTATTACCTCAGTAAACATTGTAAACATGAGTTTATGGTCTCAATCTCTAGTTTCAAGTCTTCTTCAACACAGCATGATGTACATTTCGTAAATTATGGTCCATTTAGATTCAAATGGACCATAAAGCAGGGTATGCTTTAGGGCGGGGCTACCTTGTGAGTGACAGGTCACTAAGGCTTCTAAGATGAAGTGGAGTAGAAGTATAAAGTTAAATCACATTCAACACTGAACCGTAACTGAACCTTTGGGCAATCATAGACATGACCATTTTCCAGGCAACATTCTCCGAAAACGTACAAAAAGTTTGAACTGATTTATAAACTATTAAATACTGTAACAACATAAAGGACATATGTATGTATGTAGGCCTACATGAGAGTTTGTGCCTTTGTGTCCCTTTTTCTCTTTATATTATTAATTTACGCTTTTCTATTTTTATTGTTTATGCATTCATTTCTGTCTATTTTTTAATCCTCTGCGGTTGCCCTTGTTATGTTAGTTTGAATGTGTGTATTTTGCTGTTTCTTATTGACAATGTGTGGAATTGTGCGGCTTAAAATGTCACGTGACCACTATGAACGTCTACGCTGATGCCTGACTGTAAAACGTCATACAATCACCAACATGTTTAACGCTTTGTTTGAATTCATATTTCATCAAGTGTCCCATGTATAATAAATAATATATATAATAATAAACATGTTTCATAATTTATAACATATTTTGAGAACAGTTAAGCTAACCCTTGCTGAACTCCGCTCATCAAATTGTTCAGGCAGCTAGTCGGCCGCCTTTATCTGTACATCATGCTCTGAACAGGGGAAACAGCTGATCTCTGAAGGTGAGAGCGACTAAATTATATCATCACAGGTTCGTTTATGATTTTAATGTTTGTTTAAAGTTAGATTTCTGTTGCTCAACTGCGTAAACAGACGACCAACGGGTCCGAGTGGGCAGCTAACAGTCTGCTAGCATCATGCCACTGTTAGCTTTGCTAGCTTACACAACTGTTAGCAGGTTAGGTAACTGCTGAGTCGCCGGTCATTGTTTAGTTTGGTGTGTTATTAAATGATACTATTAGCTAGTTTAGGCTGCCAGGACTTCTTTAACATGCTCACAAGCGTTTATATTGTGATGTTACACTCAGTTGATTAGGTACACCTGGCTACTGCAGTCTAATGCCAGTGATAATTCACTTATTAAGTAAAAGTACAAATACAGATACATGTAGTGAAGTAAATAGTACAATATACGTAACAGCAATACATGGAAATACTCATGTATAGTACCTCACAATGTCACATAAGTACCGTACTTGTGTAGCTCTAAGTTTCATTCCACCACTGATACAACATGAAGGTTATGATGTTCAGTGTGTAGGTTGTGCTGCTGTTGTGTGACACAGAGCTGTTTCTGTTATGAAGGGCAGCCTTCCTTTATATACATGGGGTGGGCGAAATAATAGAAACACCTGTCAGTATACAGTTCAACAAATCAGTCAAATTGATTGTGTAATAATTAGTCTATACAACATCAGTGTTCATCTTAATTTCCCAGACCCCACGTATTAGTTTAGGGCTACAACCTAACAATTATCCTCACTACCAGTTAATCGGATTATTATTGGAGAAGCTGGGACCGGAGAAGCTTTGTTTTATATGTAAGAAAAATGACGTAGGCACTAAATTAAATGAAAACAGTTGCTGATTTGTTCTTTTGATTAATTAATCGCTTCAGCTCTGAAACCAATAAGCGTGTAATCAGAATAAAATGGTTTCAACACTTTGCTCGTTCAAGATCGTAAAGTGACAAGAAAGTGAATCACAAAACATCATCTGTGTGATAACAAGAAAACTAAATAAATACAATACATCGTATCTCCTTTTTTCCATAGTATTATTTTGGTTCGTTAGTATTATTGGGTGAAATGACACCGATAGAATCAGATCTATGAATGGAGAGCTGACGTTCGTCCTTCCTGTTTCCCAGCTCAGTGCCTGTCAGTCATGGGTCTGCGGGAGTTCTGGCACGGCTACAAAGTCTTGATTGTGATGGGAACGAGTCTGGGGCTGATCCACTGGGGCTGGTTTAATCTGAAGGCAAGCCCACAGCTACGCAAAGTCAGAGAGGAGTCCATTCCCGAGCCCGGCATCGTCGCTTACGTCTCTCCGCCTGTCGCTCCTCCGGCTGCTGCCAGGAGCAAGTAACTCAAACCGAGGTATTAAACTGTGTTTCGCCCTGCAGCACCTGCAGCTGGTTTCCTGTGCTCAGCTAATCAACCACCACCACGGCTGAGGTGCGTTCAGCTGCAGTTCCTCTTCTGTCCACTAGATGTCGCTCCAAGAAAATAGGAAAAACCCCTTAATTCTCTCCATCAATACAAATCGAATGCAGGTTTTACACAAGTGTAATACTGTGTTCAAACAGTGTTCACTTTGAATGTGTCTGTTGACCGCAAACCGTGACACAACTCTATAAAGCGTAAATCAGACGTGTGACTCGAACATTAGCAGCGATTTGGGTTTTTCTGAGCAACATCAAGTGTATGAAGTAGAGACCGGCGGCTCATCATGCAAACATCTAACCACGGATCTTTTTATTTTCAATGCGTTTCTACATCAGACTCATAAATACATACAAACGTGGGTCAAAGGCTTCAAAACAAATGCACAGAGCAAGACACACTGGATATTTTCTTAATAAATAAACGAAAAATATAAATAAATAATCAAACTACAATTACAACTATTGAAACAGAAAATGAAGAGAAAGTTATCATGGTGTAATCTCTAATAATAATACCAAAATAAAAGAAAAGGGATTATTAATGATCATCATGGTTCTGTCTCCTGTATAAGTTGCTCTAATGCGAGACAAACTACATTAAACTGCAGAAGATAAAAGGAGGTCTGCACTCTGTTAGGCTCCAGATAAACTGTTTATTTCTCTCTCTAAGGCATCGTATCGATCTGTAAGGGACGGAGACAAGCAGGCAGCAATTAACTCAGATCATTATCACCTGCTGGTCAGCAAACAGCCACAAGATGGCGATCACAGTACTCCAGATTATAGAAACACCCAAATCCCAGAAAATAATATATATTGAGAACACATCGTGGTCATTTGATAAAAAGTGTTTACAGAGACCTGGCTGAGGAGTTTTGTGATTAGCTGATAGGATGTTTTACTTCTTGCTGTTTGCTGACCATCAGGTGTTAATGGTTTGAGTTGATTTCTGCCTCGACAAGAAATGCCTGCTTTCCCCATTCTGTGTAACATCTCTCATAAGTTTGAGATCACCACGTCTGTTTGTGTTCTCTGCGTGGGGTAACGTCACACATCCTTTTATTCTTATATTTCATGCATAAACAGACGTTTCACAGAATGTATTGTCGTGAAAATCGGCCTCAGAGTCTTGGAAAAGTCTGAGTAAAAACGTGTATGCGCCCTGGTACTTTCACCTGCATATAAATCCGGTTTCTGTGTCTTCTTCCCCCTGCAGAGGTGTCGGTATGAAGCCTCACAGCTGGCTCAGGAGGAACTGGCTGTGGGCCGCCGGCGGTGCGTTCGTCACCGTCCACCTGGCCACCTGGCTGATGCAGAGAGCCATGAGGAGCGCCGCGCGCTCTGAGGCTGCACTCAAACAGAAAGCTGCTGAGGAAACGCTGGACTGACGCTCGTTCACCTTCTCATACAATTCAAGGACAGGAAGCAGCTTGTGTTGAACACAGCGGAGGACTGAGACCAACACTGAGTAACTCTGATGAACGATCCACTGTGTCCTCTTCAGTCCGACTTGGAATATTCAATTGTGAATCATAAAACTGCAGCGAAGAAGCTGCTTTGTTCCACAGATTTAGTGTTTTTTCTCTGTTTAATTTAATGGTTGGTTGATGAGTGAGGTGTGATTTACTGTAAATCAATCAATAAACCAATAAAATGATCAAAAGTATCAATCAAATGCAGAAACCAGTAACTGAATACATATAGACTGTCTCTCTCTGTTTGGAACATTTTAAAAAGGGTCAAACTTTATCGCCAGCTGACAGGAAATAAAGTTTCCCTTTCCAATAAATGATGTACATTTAAATATTCTATTAACACAAACATATCTTGATGAAGCTGTAAAATGTATTGCCAAAATATTCACTCACTTGTGTTTATAAAAGACACAATGTTAAAGATGAGTCTGGTCAATTCTATATTATTATGTCGAGACTCAAACCAGCAATGAATGTATCTGCTAACAAGTAATTCAGTTTATTTTGTATTGGCTTCACAATCTGTAGCCATGCGACCTCCTCTGTCCCGGGACCCTCACACTGGGACAGGACGAACTCTCCAAAAAAACCCTTTAAAGGGAGAAAAAGAGCCGGATGTATTACCTCCATACAGTCAGCTGTGCAGCTCTACCTTCTGTAAACGTAGCTTCCCTGTATGAAGGTGGAAATGCTGTTTTAACTCCTTCACACTGAGCGAGTAAAATACATTTCTATAAGTTCATGAACATGTTAGTTCGTCCCTCCATACTGTCTGACTTCCTGTCTGTGGCTCTCAGCTCTGAGCCCATTGGACGGCAATCTATAAAAACACAAATATATAGTTTCATGTTCAAAAAAGAAGTTCAGTAATGTCCTAAAACAGCTGGTCACTGGTTTTTAATCGATCTACTTGGGACTACTTTCAGAGGCGGATTGATCCACAGTGAGTATTTGTGGCAGCAGGATGGTGTGTGTGTGTGTGTGAGACTGAGATTTAAAATACTGAAGTCAGCTTATGAAGTGGACACCGTGTGCTTTTTAAAAAGTTGAAACAGCTTTCAGTAAGATGTATTTTATGAAAGGTATTCTGGGAAAAGTCATTTTGATCAAATTACAGATTGATTGCAGACTTCCAGTTACTCTGAATCTCTTTGTTCTTTCAACTTTTAACCGCCGTGAAGATGTGAAGGAGGAAAACAATGTCCCGAGAGATCAAAGTGTGGGTGAGCGAGGAATGAAAAACATGTTTCCTTCTCTAAAATACTCAGAAATCCACTCGTGAAATTCAGCGTGTAACTTTGTTTTCTACAGATCTGTTTACCAAAGTCACCAAAGTCATGACAAATCATCCTCTGGAGACCATGAATACCAGCACCACCACCATTAGAGGCGTTCAGCCGGCAAGGCCGAACTGTTCTTTTTACTAGAAAAGCAGTTTGAAGCTGATACAACTTTTCTGCACTTGCTTTATTTCTCAAATCAATTCCTTAACAAGGTTCCATAATTACACTGCGGCTTGTGTTTTGCTGAATCAGAATTCAATTACTCGTTCTCCAGAGAGACAATTACAGATATTGATCATCCTCCACACCTGCAGACGTACACTGACTCTCAGTGTTTGCCACACGTGTCACATGCTTTCCTAACTTCTTCCTGTTATTGTGGCTCAGTGTATGAATGTAATGTGATCCCACACGGGAGGATGTTCAGACACTATGTGAGAGCAGCAGATTCGGCTCTACCACCATGTTTTATTGAGCGCTTTGTGATATTTTATAGGATTTCTTAAGACTGCAAGTGGTCCTGAGACAGACTGCAAATTAAAAGATAGTAACTCTAAGAGCTTTATTGGCCAAGTATGTGATCGCTCACAGAGAAATAAGTTTAACAGCTAAGAACACGGACAACAGAGCTGAACAAGTAGACGGGGGTGTATAAGAATGCATATACAAAAGATAAATATATATAAAAGCACCAGCAACATAAATAAAACATCTATTTACAAGTTGAGTGTTTCTGAAAGTTAACAATATAAATATTGCAAATAAATAAGTATTGAAGGGGGGAATAGTATGTGCATATTATATATATACTACAGGGAAGTGAGGAAGTTACAGTTGTTATTTATAAATCGTTATTTGGGTGAAGTAACCCTTTGACCTGCAGATCTCTGCTCCTGCTGCGTCTCCGCTACGCGTTTGATTGAGATAACGGAACATGTGCAGGTTCCCACAAACACCCGTCACTCCACAGCGCTGACCTCCAGGCCTGCAGGAGGCCGGAGGTCAAGGACATTAAGATACTGCGGATCCCTTCAACATATGGATGTACGTTGTGTTTGACTGGTTTAGACCGACTTAAGCTGGAAGGGTTCAGCCAGCTCGCTGCGTCCAGGCCTGTTGACCTTTTCTCTCTTTCTCCATTTCGCCGAAGCGAAGAGGAAGACGGAGATGAAGGAAGCTGCAGACCTTCCTCTGAAAGAAACCTTCTGAAGGCATATTTCTCCCGATTGTGGTTCCCTTTGTCATCTTTGGCTTTGTTTGAATTCTTCCCGCTTTTATTGTTGGAATGCTGTTAAGCATTCCAACTATTGTTCTTCGAATCTTTATTCCACTATTTCTTCCGTCCCCCTTTTTTTGAAACGCTTCTTCTCCTTCATATTTTAAGCTACAGAAACCGTTCAACTATCAAAATGTTCAGCTCCTTCAGATCATCCCTGCTATATCTCTTCATATTTCTAACCTTTAAACCTTTTGAATTATTAAGCTTTTAGCAACTTTTTTTTGAATGGGTTTCTATGGAGAAGATTTTCAAATCCTCTTAAACTTCTTCAACTTTCAAATCCTTCAACTTCCTCATACTTTCAGCTACAGACACCATTTCAGAGACTGTTCAAATATCAAAATGTTCAGCTCTTTCAGGAGAGGTGTGATATGACTTTTCATATTTGTAATCTTTAAACTTTTTGAATTATTAAGCTTTTTGCAATTTGTTTTTGAATTGGATATCTATTTTCAGCAATGTTTTTGCGATTAATTTCAGTTTTCAGCATTCCAACGCATTTTCAGCAGGAAATGCTTTTTCTAGTTAGGTTTGTCTTTTGACTTGTATCGGCTTTGGTTGAAGGGCTTTTTAGATTTTATTTTGCTTTTACTCCCCGACAGAGTAACCGAGCCTCAGTTGAATCCGTATTTAGTTTTTTTAGGTTTAAACTGGAGGATGAAGTGGAGTGTTCAGCCCCTGGCCTCTTCCCAGGATGAACTAACCAGCCGCTGGCTGTCGCTTCATATTTACCATGCAGACATGCAGGTATCTTCTCATCTAACTCCCTGCAAGAATGCAAATGTGCATATTTACCAAAATGTCATACTAGTCGTCGAAGTTTTATAGAGATGCAACAAGTAACTGGAAATTATCTTGATAATCATTGAATAGTTTTCAGCCATTATCAAAACACTACCTGGTTCCAGCTTTCTCTCTGTGAGGATTTTATAATGGTAAATGAAAGATATTTCTATTTTGGATGTTTGGTCTCACAAAACATGACAATTGAAGACGTAATGTTGGGCTCTGAGAGGCATCAGATTAATCGATAATGAAAATAACTGTTGACTGACTTTCATTTTCTGTTTCCCTCTGAATTCGTGAACCAAAAGTTCCCTTTGGACCAAACTACTACTTCACATCAGCAGCAGGAATTATTCTCACACCTCTGAGAGAGTAAACACGCAGTAAAGATCGCAGCATGTTTGCCTTTTTAATTTGATATTGATCTGCTGGTTTGGTCTCTCAGAGGGAGGAGGAGGGTGCGTTTGTTTTCGTCAGAACACACACACACACACACACACACACAGCTGAATAATGAGCAGTTATTATGGTGCCATCTAAGAGCAGCTTTAAATCATTTTAGGTCCATGCTTCTTCTTTCCTTTCCACATTCCTGCAGCTTTTCCCTTCCCTGTGGTTACATGAGGCGGTCTTTAATATGTGTTTTTGTTATTTGGTTTTCTGATGGAGGTTTTCTTCTGATTATTAGTTGGATAAAAAGCTCAATTGAAGTGCAGTTTGACCTGCATGAATATGTGTCATTCTGTATTTTAAAATCAGTTCAACTGTCCATTTTATACTTAAAGCAACAGTCCGACATTCTTCTCCAGAGAAGATTTAAATCAGTTTCTTCTCCGTGTGTCCAGTACAGATGGTCAAGGATGTGTTTAGCCTAGCTTAGCACAAAGACTGGAAGCAGTGGGAAACTGTTAGCCTAGCACAATCAAAAGAGAAGGAAACACCACCTTCTATGGATGGGCCAATCTTCCACCCCAATATAGGTAATCTCATATATCAATAAGTAGTCCATATGAAATAACACGATGAATTAAAAACATTGCAAAGAACGCAATTGCAAATGAAACATAACAGTTTTAAGTGAAATTATAGTGGAAAGAATGAATATATTTCCAGCCAAACACTGACTATGTTTACCTGCATGCAAACAAAAACAGAATGATCAGATGAAGACAATAGTTTGATTTAACTACACCGGGAACAATCAATCAATTCAGATTTCATGAGACATATCAGTTGGTATGTTATTCCATTGATACATGCTACATGTTGCATCCTGAGCAGGTGCAGAAGTAGAAGTGTAGAGAGGCGACGTTGTGGTTGTGGCTGGAGCAGTGACGGGTTTGTCTCTGACCTAATCCTCCGTTCACGTCACGGCGGACTGGACTTGTCCATAATGGGCAGATTGTACCGACTGAGCTGCTGACTTTTCACAAATACTGCGTTTCCCAAACCACTAGACCACCCTGCTTACTGCCGGACCGCGCTTTCAGCTTGTGATGCAAATTTTTCATTTTTGTGACTTTGATCCGGACCTTTACGATTTAACTTCCCTATCTTTCAACCACAACTCATTCATAAAACCACATTGGTTCCGCCAAGACAAAGCAGTTGGTGTCAAACTCATTTACATTTCTGCTGAGAGGACGTTGGTGTGTTGTGCACATCGTGGCTTGGCGGCCCCGCGGCCCGCTCTCCCACGGGGCCTTCTTCCAGGTTTCAGGATCCCGGCGGCTTGTGAGCAACACCGCAGATGTTCAACCCAAAACCGAAGCAGAGCAACGGCATCCTAAGCAGTACTTTCCCTGTCAACACGACCTACTGGTCCGCTTGGGAACAGTGAACCAGGCTGAACTCGGAGCGGTGCATTTGCCACTTTGTTTGGAAACGACAGACCACCCAAACCGGCCCGAATCGAGTCGGAAGAACAAGCGCTCGTCAGCTTAGAAAGGCCACCAAATCCTCTGGCAGCAGACTCAACAATGTTAAAGGTTTACATTGTGTTGTTCTTCGTCATGTGGCTTTGGAGATGCACACACTTCAACATTCAGCCATTATCTCCTGAGTCAGACTGGAAACAAACTCTTGACACCAACACTCAGGTCGACACACAGCAGCATGTGGTAGTCGTTACACTCCCCAAACTTCATTACACACACGCTTATGAACACACACTCTGGGACGAGAATTCGTGGTATGTACGGCGGTCTCTGGGTTTAGATTTAGAGTTTGATGATCTGGCTTCAGGTCAGCTGGCCTCAACACTCAAGTTTAGATTATTAAGAGTTTTAATAAATCTCGATGGAGAAACTCTGTAGTTATCATTAGAAATATTAGAAACAGTGCTGGGCATAACGGAAAGATAAAACGGCAAATTATCATATTAAGAATAGAAGTCTAAAGCGCCATCGTGACCCCTAAAGGCTGCTTATTACATATTGACATGTCGGACTGTTCCCGAATCTTCATCAGTCGAGGAGCCAGAAATGTCCAACGTTTTGGACCCTGCAGCTGATGAACTTGAACCTGAAATGCGTATTTTAATTTTCAAAAGGAACCCAATCTGAAAGGTTCAGTCAGACCTTCGGATCTGAAAAGTGAAGCCAATGCAGAAGTGCCTTAAACTTGAATTCTCTCTTGAGTTATTCCCTCAGTAAACATGAGTTTATGTCTCAATCTCTAGTTTCAAGTCTTCTTCAACACAGCATGATGTTCATTTAGTAACTTATGGTCCATTTAGAGTCAAATAGACCATAAAGCAGGGGATGCTTTAGGGCGGGGCTACCTTGTGATTGACAGGTCGCTACCAGTCTGGTACTTGTCCATCATTTTAATGTTTTGGTCGCCTACTAATTTTCCGGTCATATTAAGCTCCACCCTCTCACTTCTGGTTGCAAAAAAAAACATGATGGCGATGGCCAGAAACTAAGATGGCTGCGGCCAAAATGCCAAAATTGAGGTGTGTGTGTGTGTGTGTGTGTGTGTGTGTGTGTGTGTGTGTGTGTGTGTACGCCTCGGGGAAGTTTGAATAGGGTCGGAAAAAGGTGCAAATGAACGGTGACTTCAAACGATATCCCAGCATCCCTCTGTCTCTGCTGACGGGCGGACTTCATGGGGAACACTGAGTCACAATTTATGAAGCCAGATGGTTGGTGTGTGTGTGTGTGTGTGTGTGTGTGTGTGTGTATGTGTGTGTGTTGTGCGACTACATTTTTGAACGTTTCCTTTTGGAGCTACAATTTCAGTTTGAGGCCTTTAAAGGCTAAAGTATGGAAGCTCTGTATGACATTCGTGTGGTTTTGCGTAGTGATTGGTTTGTTTATCTTTCAAATTCAAACTCTAAACACAGGAATGAAAGAAAATCTGAGATTCTGCTCTGTGAGTAATTAAAGTACACACGAGTAGTGGAGACAGAAACGGTGAATTAATGCTGAATGTGTAAGTGCACATACTTCATGCCACACCTGACAATTTCCAGGAATACTCTGTGGTTTGAATTGTCTCGGTAATCGTTATGATCATCAATACTTGAAGATACTTTACTCTCAGACTTTTAAACTCTTTACCCTTTTTATTTATCGAAATGAAGAAGTTCTCAAATGTTGAATGTCGTCTGAACTTTGTCTCGATAGAATATTTAGTCTGAAACTGGTAAAATTCTAAGAAAACAAGATTCTGAATCTGTCCAGAAATTCTCTACAAGAAAAAGCAACCAGAAGAAATAAGTGTTCATCCGCTGTGGGAGGTTTTTCTTGGAGAACGAGTGTCTTTGTGCAGACTTCTCTTCTCTTTTTTTCCTTTTGTCTGTTTGCAGATTTGATTGTGAGAAATTGAGTCAAGATGTTGGCCCTTTCAAATAAAAAAAAGTTTTTAAACACAGTGGACAGAAACGGCACAAAGAGAACAAGAGCAGGACAATAAAACATGTCAGGGGTCATGACGGGACCCTGAATCACTGCTTCATTCACTCCTCTGTGTTCAGCCGGAGGGAGTTGACGTCAGTCCCTTTCCCCTCGCTGTCTCCAGACTCCTACACTTCCCACAACTGTTTCATGCACAGCTGAGTCACACACACACACACACACACACACACACACACACACACACACACACACACAGAAACCACACCCCTTACAGGGCAATTTGTGAAAACACTGAGTTCTTAAATTACAACATCCATAACAACCAGACTGGAGTTGAACTTTGAATCGATCCTCTCGGGGTTGAAACCTTACAGCTCCACATCTGTTCACATTATTAGTGCAGTTGGTCACAGCGGGCATTGAACCCCCGACCCCATGGCAGTGTTAGTGCCTTGCTCCACAGAGACTTGTTGCATCAACGATCTGCTCTCCGTCGAGTGCAACGTCTCCGTTGAAATGAAGCGTCTGGCAGCTCCGGCCCTCTCCGTGTTATGTCCGACGTAAAGGCTGACTCGGGTTTCTCTGGTGGATTAGTGGAACGATGTGGAGGCGGGCAGGCGTTGGTGAGCCTAACGATCGCGTTAGCTCTGCTTTGCCAACGGCTTTGAAGCAGCGAGAGAGCAGAGGTTCAGATTTCATGACTCGGACCATTAAAAACACCCCCCCCCAAAAAAAACCCCGAAGGGACTCTGGACTGAGTTAGGTGGCTGTGGAGCTGCCTTGAACAAAAGCATAAACACGAGGAGGAGCTCTGTGTGTGTTTATGCTGTGTGGTAAAGACAGTAGGGTCTAACCATGATGGGGTGCGAGTGCCAAGAGCTACTGATATCTGGTGTTTCGTGCCAGATTCTGTATTAAACCAGTGTTGTTCAGCTCAAACGATGTCGAACCGCGGCAGAGCAAAGTGTCTCAACTCTCCTGGTTTCCATGAAATCTGCTGTAGATGTTCGTGCGTGTTTTGCAGAAGACGACTGCTGATGATTTTTGGTGACCTCTGACCTTTCCTCTCTACTGCTGGCAAAGCCTTTTAGATCAACATGAGCAGGGAATTAAAGGGACATTATCAGCTCATTCGCTGCTGTATTGTAGTTTAATTAAATGCTTACTGTGATGGATTATCTATCTGGAACATGTTTCCAGTTTGAAGCCAGCAGCTGCCTTGACTAAACTTAATTGGCTAAAACCTGCAAAAGAAGAGTGTAAATTTGTAGTTTAAATGTGCCAACAGAGTAAAAACTAAAACGCTTTTTTTTTCCCTCTGATTTAGATTTTTTTTTTTTAGAGACAGTCGGGAGTCGGAGTGGAAGTTGTGGTCTGGACCATAATGGCGGGGCGAGAGGAGGGGGGGGGGGGGGGGGGGGGGGAGATTGGCATCACGTAGTAACTCAGTATGAAAACACACGACGACCACATGAAACCCGGCTCTGATCCACTGACGCTGACTTTCTTTGCTTAGTTATCGGCGTCTGATTTGGACTCCCATCAGCCTCTTGTGTTGACAATCACAAAGTTTGCAGAACTTCAGAAGAATGCACATGAACACAGTTTAAACACAGCCTTCCGCTCTGAATCCACCACACTGGAACCGCTTTGGAGGAGCAGGGCTGTGGTTCCCCTCGCGCAGTTTGTTCCGATGAAAGTTCGGGCATCGCGGCAGAAATTCCTGCAGGAAAAGCAATTATTGAAAATGTCCCATGTTGTTTATTTGTAGGGGACAGTCTGCTGTGCCGTCTTTATAAACGCTCTCACGTGTCTGCAGAGGGACAGTGCGTGATGGACATGAAGACCAGAAGATGGATGAACGGAGACAAAGTGACTTCTGTTCTCCGCCTGCGATAAACACCTCGCTGAGGCGAGATGTCTGTCTGGGTCAAAAGAGCAACAAACTGAAGCCTTTAACCACATCAACCAAACACTTCAATAGGGAATCCAAATGTCTGGAAGGACGTGTTGTTACAGTACTACAGTGAAATACTGTGTTTCTGTGTGTTCGATCAGGCAGATTTCAATAAGATGAGCATCAAGTTTGGGTAAAAAGCATTTGATCAAATCTAAATCCGCTGTTAAAGTTGTGAAATTATGAAAAATAACTTCAGCAAAAAGACTCAGATTGAGTTCAGACCAACATTATGATCAAAGTCTTACTGACGACCTGAAACGAGCAGACGACAACGCTGGATTAAATATCTATCAGACATGTTCAAATATCAGCTTTAGTTGTTATTTTTCACAACTTTATCTAAATACGAATTTCACTAGTTATGATATTTAGTCATATAAATGTCGTTAAGTCATATAGTAGGCGTAAACGTTGTAAAAACGTCACAGTAGTACGACATAAAATAGTCATATATATATATATATATATATATATATATATACACACACACACACACGTTAGAAAACATTGTAACATTTAATGTCATTAGTCATAAAATAATCATGGTGTATCCGTCCTTAAAATGACGTAAAAGTCATAACATTTAGTTATAGCATGTGATTAAATGGCATGAGCATCGTTTCTATCAGACTGGCCGGATCAAGTGAAGTTATTGGTTCTTTCTGATACTTCACAATACTGAAGAACATCTAACTCTCCCCAAAAAAAGAACAATTCATTGTTACCAGTAACAAACTGATTTTTATTTCTCAAGGTCCAAAAAAAAACACTTCAGTGAAATGTACGAGAAACACATTTTATTTATTCTTCCATCATAAAGTAAAGAGGCTGACGACTGAAATCAAACACGGTTTCACAGCCCGACTTCGTCTTCCAATCAACCGACAGGCAACATGTCACAATGCTCTCGTTGAACTCTCTTCAGGTACTTCCTTCAAAAGGTTCCCTGTGGAGGAGACTTCAACTTTTCACTTTACAAGAAAACTCCACAGCGCTCCCTTTAACTACGCAGGTTTGATCTTTCAGATTGTTAAACACGAAAACACGACCCAAATTCTCTTCTTCATTTTGGTTTTTTACACTGTACAAAATGTACAAAAGCCAAAAAAAGAAGAAGCTGCATCCCTTGAAGAATTTCTTTTCAGTAGCAAAAGCAAAATGTCTGCCACCATGTTGGTTTGTGTAAAAAGACCCCGCCCCCCCCACTCCACTTACATGTTGAACTCTCAACAGAACATCATGGCAAACGTACCAACAGATTACATCCAACAGACAAAACATTTAGTTGAGGCACAAAAATGCCCAAATCCAAAAGGCAAAACAAAACAAACTATTCTTCAAGAGCACGTTTGGCGTTAAAAATCAATAAAAAAAATCCATCAAGAAATTGTAAGCTTACAAACCTTTGACTCAGAACAATACTCATAAATTAAACGAAAGGAATATCTTAAGGCTCTTGACGATTAAGTTAATAAATCAAATATACACAAAGATTAATAAAAAAATATTTACATATCTATACAGAAACATTCTACGTGGACAATTCTTCATATTGACTCAAACCCCCCCCCCCCCCCCCCCAAAAAAAACCAACCCAAAATAAATATATTTTTCTCCCACATTGGTCGGGTGCAACAAGGCGAACAGCACATTCAAATACAAAACTCATTCTTGAATCAAAGATACATTTCGTGCACGTCGGTCTTTGTAGGAACGAAACGCTCCGGCACGTCCAACCTCTGTCCTTAACGAAGACGTCCACAAAATCGGAGATCCAGCCAACCGCAGTGGTCGGGCCAGCGTCATAAATTAAAACGTCAGAAAATGAAATGCCAAAAGTCCATTTTGAAACAAAAGAAGAAGAACACCAAAAAAAAAAAAAAAAGAAATAACCAAAAGTCTTGCACCGCTGAGGTGTGTCGGATCTCTGTGGACCCCCGTTGGTTATACAATATACTCCATCCTGTTTACGCTCTGTGACTGCAGCTGCCTGTTGTCCTGTTTGCTCGTCCAGTGTGGGGGTTTGCCTGTCGTATGGTCCACCAGCGAGTACGCTGCCGTTGCCCGAGGGAACCTCGCCTTCTGCAGCCTCTTGTCCATCTCGTCGTCCTCCGATTGGCTTCCAGTGTCCGACTTCCTGATCTTGGCATTGACGGCGTTCTTGTCGTCGCAGAGGTGGTGATGGAGCAGCAGGTGGTGGTGCTGCTGCTGGTGGGTCGGTGTGTTTTTCACGATGGGGTTCTTGATGTGGTTGAGCTGCTCGCGGGCGGCGTTGACACTGTTGTGGAGGGCGTTGTTGTCCTCGGCAACCGGTGCCAAAGAAGACGACGCCGCCGTCGCCGCCGCCGTCTGGGTGCTGACCCCGGCGTGGGCGCTCCGCTTCCGTCGCCTCCTCACGAACCACAGCAACATCAAGACGATCGCCAACGCCCAGACAACAACCACAGCGGAAACCAGAAGGGGCACGAGGTGGTCTGCTGGACGAATAAAGGAACGGAGGTCAGCGAACAACTCGCACAACGGACTGAAAACTCAACAAAAATATATACATCTTTGAGTCACTTTTGGGTGTAAATGTAAAGTAACTGTCTGACTTTTGGGGAATTTGTTTGCCGGTTTCATCACTGTGCGTTTAGTACAGAAATATGTCGAGCTCAGCACAAAGACTGGAAGGACACTGCTAGCCTAGCTCTATCTATTGCACTTAAAATCATCCATTCCGACCGAAAACACGCAGATGAAAGTTTGACCAATTAAATAGACGTTGAATTCCCAGATTCTTCCAGTGCCATCAACCACATCACATGTGCTTAGCATAAGTGTGGAACTTTGGTAGATAGGGTGAGATTCAAACCGTTCAATAATCGTATTTGGCGGCAAAAAAAAAAAAAAAGCGCCAGTGAGTGCCCCTTATTTTGTCAAACTACAATTCCCAAAGTCGAGAATGGCGTTTCACGCTCAAACGCACGAGAGAGTTGTAAAACGTTGACGTCCGTCTCCATTCAGTGGCTCACCGTTGGGGTTGTGGCTCTGTCTCCTCTGGATCCGGACCTCTGCGATGGCGCTGATGACGCTGCTGTTGGCGCTCTTCTTGCTGACCAGATCCATGATCCTGTCTGTGATTTCCTTGACGAAGGTCAGACCCGTCCTCTGGTCCTCCGTCGACTGCAATAATCAGCAGGAAAAACTCCCGTTATGGTTTATCTGTGGCATTTCAGTCTAAATAAATGCTTGCGTTGGTACCCTCTAATCACAGATTCATGCAACACAATAAGTCATGAAAGCTTTTCCATTCCAAAAAAAATCATCTGGCACACTGGATGCATTTTATTTTTCTGGCTGCAGAAACAGCGGTTTGAAACAGTTTAACAAATCTTAAGCTTTTAGCGACAGTGTTGTGCTCTTATCTCTGACTTCTTTTCCATTTTATAATCCCAGACTTTTGCTAAACGTGAGCTTGATCTACTGGAAATGGTAGCAACTTATTACCCGATCCCATCAACTGATGACTGCTTCAAAATCTTTACACTACAGAGTTTTTTTTGCTCCACGTTTCCAACAACTATTAAAGGACTTGTTTCAGTCCACACGGGACTCACGATGGCCACGTGGATCTCCTTGTTGGTGCTGAGCGACGGCTCGCAGCTCATGGAGACGGAGGACAGATTCTTGACGACGTAGAGGCTCCCGAGCTCACGGCAGACCTGCTCCACCGTCACACCCTGTAACACCACACCAGAGCAAATCCATCAGCGGCCACAGCATGGAGGTGTGGCGCAATTGTACCCGATATGAAACCCCCCCCCCCCCCCCCCCCCCGAGGAGAACGTTTCTACTAATGGAACCAAAATCGTTTTGTGTTTGGAAGGAGGAAAAGCAAACTGACCATTGCCGTGATGTCCTGGTTGAAGGTAAAGGTGACGTTGGCGCAGCTGCTTTCTGAGTGACACCTGGCCGGGGGCGGGGCCCGGTGGGCCGGGCTCATGCACTCCGCCTAATACACAATACATTGTCTGTTCATCATCAAAGAAAAACAACAACAACAACAACAACAACAACTACAGAACAGAGTTTAAAATAGATCCGCCGCTACCAATCCTGCATAATGACGACTGTTGCTGTACTTTCACTTTTATGGTAATGAGTATTTTTTACAGAAAGTTTGTTCTTTGCCTCCATCCATCAAGCCAATAACATCACTACTATCTTCAGATGTTGTTGTTCACACTGTATAATTGTGTTAAAGTAGTTCAACCTTAACTCATAAATGCGTTGTTTACATTTAGCATGCTTTTGCTAAACAACTAAATAAAACTGGATACGGCTTGGACAGAGACAATATTATAATAACTATTAATGCACTGCAAAAAATATTCCAACTATGGATTTAGTGTACAATTGAGTACTAAAATCTTTAAAAAATTAAAAATCTAAATGTTAAAAGAACAGTGTAAACAGTAACTTCATAATCATTTTGTAAAAAGAAAATAAGTTTCATGAAATCTGAAGTAAAGAGGTAAACATGAAACACCAAAGTATGGTTCACATTTTTGACTAGCTTGTGATTTGCAAAGTGCCTTCACCGTGTCAGGTGTTTGTTGTAAAAGTAGTTCTACCTTCGAGCAGACGATCCTCGCGTTGTGACAGCGGCACTTGTTGCAGCCTTCGTCCCATCTGCTTCCGTCCAGAGCCAGCAGCCCTCCGACCACACAGGGCCTCCCCGACGCTGCAGCACAAAGTTCATCAGCTTCAACTCTGACGGACACGTCTCAGTGCACAGGTGTAACATCAGTAACAGCGATTTACGTCGGCTTTAAGAGTCACATGATGGTGAAGATAGCGTCTGTTGTTGCAGTACTAGGTATACAAACGGTATGAAGTACTTAAACTGTCTGCAGGTTTTTACCTTCTTGGCAGCGAGGGCCGGTTGTCCCTGCTGGACAGATGCAACGGAAAGCGTTGATTTCATCCACACAGGTGGAGCCGAAGGAGCAGGGAGACGACTGGCACTCGTTGATATCTAAAAGAGACGAGTGACAAGTTGTTATTTACCGCCCACTGACATATGAATTACATTTCTTTGTCTTTGTCTGAGAGCTAAAAGACAGAATGGGAATAATAAAAGAGCAGCAGATGAGTGGAGGGAGAGAGAAGGTTAAAGGTCAACACTCACTGATCCTGCAGTCTGGGCCGGCGAACCCCACAGCGCATTCACATCGATACCAGTTGTCTCCATCGACACAGGTACCACTGTTGTAACTGCAGGACAGAGATGATGCGTTTATTAGGGGGGGGGGGGGGGGGGGTAAATAAACAAACAACCTGAGCTGGAGCCCTCATACCGAATTTTTTTACAATTACTTTTTATAATATTTACTATATTGACATTTGTATGATTTAATAAGGCATACTGTGTTATGACATTTCAACATACTATACTTTTTTGACAAACTTTGTGTCCTAAAAATGTAAAAAAATTGTAAAAAAAAAAAAATCATTAAAAATCCATAGAATTCTATGTAATACAAAATGTCACAGCATAATACGCCATAAAAAAAGTCATAAAATGTCCTCGTATAGAATATAAAAGAAAGTAGTAAAAGAAGGATATCGTGATGTATATATTAAATGTAATATGTACGTCAGTGTGTGTTGAACTCACCAGGGATTAGGACTGCAGTCGTTGGCATCTGGAAAAGAAAGAAAATCGTCACTCACCGTGTTCGTCACATCACACTCGTCTAAATCTCTCCAGCCTGACTCTGGACTATGAAATGAAATATCTTGAGTCACATTAGCAGCGTAGCTCTGACAGGGCAACACTTTTACTCAACATCTATTGTACGGATTACAATTAAAAGTTTAGAAACAGAGATTCATGGTCGCCAGAGGATGGATCCTTTTCTAAAAGCTACACATCTGGTTTTCTCAACAACAACAACAACAACAACAACAACATGAAACTAATGTCCCATCAGCCTCGGAGCTATTTAACGACGTTTGTTTCAATATGTTGCACATATCATACCTTTCTAAAATTATTTTTTGTGCACATGCGTCATTTTAAAATGTCGACATTTAGCATGTTACACTAACATTTGTGACATGCTGAATCTAAGTAACATGCATATGGTTAGCATTCTAACATGCTGAATGTAGCACATTAACACGCCGTCCTCTTAAAACAAAAAGGTCCACGATTTCAATACGAAATGCATCACATGTAGCGTATAATGCGACACTCACAAATCACGTCTTCACACGGAATGTGAACCCTTAAAATGTGACCCTTGATTTACATTACGCGGACTAGAGCAGTGGATGTGCAGTGACTCACTGTGGCTGCAGGTGGCGCCCTCCCAGCCCTCCTTACAGACGCAGCTGAACGAGTCTCTGCCCACCACACAGGTTCCTCCGTTCTCGCACGGACTCGGCAGACAGCTGCTGTTCTTCGCTGTAGACACAAAGACGACAGTTAAGACGTTTTTTGCCGAAACATGAAGACGCTTAAAAAAAAAAAAAAAAAAAAAAGAACACAACAGCGTCACGTCATTGCTGACCGATGTTACAGGTGGCGCCCTCCCATCCAGCAGCACACAGACACTTGAAGGCGTCTCCTTCGTCGTAGCAGGTTCCCCCGTTGTTACAGGTCGCCTCGTCGCACTGACTCTCCCCTGGGAATAAAAACAGCGAGTCAGAAATTTCAACCAACATCTGGAACAACTGGAGGGCCAGGATTCACACGGCAGTTTTATGTTTTCTCACTCGAGTGGCAGGTCTTCCCCTTCCAGCCGTCGCTACACTCGCAGTAGAAATCGTTGACCAGGTCTCGACAGACGCCGCGGTTCTGACAAGGAGCGGCGCTGCAGTCGTCGATGTCTGCGGGACAAATAACAAAAACATCGGAAAACACATCCAATATGGCCGCTCAACACCGCCTCTTCCTGCTACGAGGACGAAGAGGGAGGAAGAGGAGGACTCACTGTTCTGGCAGGTAGGTCTGTCCCAGCCGTCAGCGCAGATGCACTGATACTGACTGACTTTATCGATACAGGTTCCTCCATTCAGACAGGGGGCGCTCTCACAGTCATTTATGTCTGCCAGGAAGAGAAACAATAATACATTATATTTCTTTTTTTTTAATCATCAATTTAGTTTATAGAACCATGAAGTTAATAAAAAAGTTATTGCTCGAGAGATTATTAAAAACACTAATCATTCATGTACTCACTCTCGTGGCAGTACGTCCCGGTGAATCCCTCCTCACACGCGCAGCTGAACTGTGCGCCGGCGTGGCTGCGACACCGCCCGTGGGGGCCACACACGTTGGACGAAATCAAACGCACCCCGCCCGGCGTGCTATTGGACGCCACCGCCACCGTGCAGCTGTCAATCACTGTGGGAGAACGAGACACATGCTAATTGACTTTCTCGCCACATCTGGATGTTCAGATTAATTCTACTCCATATTTGTACGGTAAATATTAGGCTAAAACCAGCAGCCAGTTAGCTTAGCTTAGTAGAAACATCGGGAAACAGCTGGCCTGGCTCTGTCTAACAAAATCTACTTACACATAACACGTTACAGCCTGTTTGTTTGAAAACTACAACTCCTAAAACTTTTCTCTGTATTTTCTGTTTTACTTCATGCTCTAGCATTTCTTCAAGACTGATTTTAATTTAAGCTAGGAAGCAACCCGGACTACTTTTTGGCTGCAACCATTAACTTACTGGAGCATCTTGCTTCAGCTGGTCAGATCAATCTGCTGGGAAGCTTGTGACTTTCCCCCCATTGATCAATAAAGTTTTATCTTAATCTATAATAATAAGTCATAATCCGAGTCTGCAATGTCTCTTAAGTTATCAAATAAATGTAGTGGAGTAGAAAGTAGAAAGTAGCAGAATATGCAAACACTAACGTAAAGTACAAGTAGCTGAGGATTGTACTCGAGTAAAGAACTTGAGGAAATGTACGCAGACAACAAAGCCGTTCACGGATAACGAGAGAAGGTGGGGTGGACGTGAACCTTTGCAGGGCGTCGTGCGGCAGTGGTCCTTCAGGTGAGAGCAGTTCTTGCCCTCGAAGTCGTCGGGACATTTACAGAAGTATTCTGCCGCGAGGTTGAAACACTGGCCGCCGTTTTGACACGGACTGTTGAGGCAGTAATCGATATCCAGCTGTGGACAGAGAGAACAATTCAGCCTCCAGCTGGGAAAAAAACCACGCTCGGCATTTCACAATAATAATTTGTTCAATAGCTAATACATTCATATTATACAATAACAGCATTGTACACAGTATTTTTTTGTGTTCCCTCTTTAAGAGCCAAGTTAGAATTATGTCACTTGTTATTTATGGCATCTCCTAATTAAAAGCAGTATTTATAAGTCGAGTACATCAAGAAAACAGCATGTGTGTCAGGCATACTTTGGACTCTTTTCAGCTGTTCAGAGTGTTAACCAGCCAGACAAAGACAGGGTGTAAAGTTACAGCAATTATCCATAATTATAATATTGAATATCAATCGAATTGAATAGAGGAACAGGACCAGCCGAGCCACATAAAAGAACAATGCAGAGTTTAGAATCAGGTCACAGCAGAAACTAGCACAAATAAACTACTGGTCCTGATGGATTCAAATTATATTTTTTAGAGTTCTTGATTAAAAAGATTATTATATTTTAGTGGATGTATAGTTGGATGATAAAACGGCGTATTACAACTGTTTTAGATTCAAAAAAATATTTAAACAAACCAGGTGTGTTTGCAGAAATACACGTCCTGCTTCCCGTTTGCATGAACTGTATCTTAGCTCACCTGACAGCGACTTCCAGAGAAGCCGGGTGGACACAGGCAGTGGAAGCCGTTAACTGCATCGTGGCATCGGCCGCCGTTGAGGCACGGCCCGCTGGCGCACTCGTCCACGTCTTTCTCGCAGCGTTCGCCGGCGAAACCCAGAGCGCACACACACTTATAACCGTTCACCAGGTCCTGAAGGAGAAAAGTTCTGTTATATTAATATACATTTATATTTCCAAATCCCACACCAGTTTTTAGTGACTATATTTTGTAATTCTTATGATATTTCAGTGTTTAGTCTTGTTAACACCTTTTGCTAGTTTTTGCTAGCTAGCTATTACTGTACCGTGAGGGATGTGTGATTGAGTTTGTTAATTGAGGAGTTTTAATTAGTGTATGTACATTCATTTTTAATTGTATAACATTTATTTTATAAATGAGTTGTTCATCTTAAGCTCTAAGTTTACACAATGCCCACATTGTCAGCTCAAATTTTCACTTTCCACATAGTTGACTTGCTAGCTAACGCTAGCTTACTACGAGCTTTCTGTTGTTATTGTCTTCACTGCTTTGACTGTCAAAGCACTTTGTGAACTCTATTTATATAGCACCTTTAAAAACAAAGTTATTATTACTGCAAACTATATGGCACAATTCACACTATGTATTAGCTTCTAGCTCTCAGCCAAACTAAGCAGCATGTTCAGGGAGGTCAGAACACTGACCAAATGAGTCTTTAAAGTTTTAAAATCTGCACACACATATTTACACTTGTACTCTAATAGTTTGTATTTAAGATTCAGTTTCACCCAAAAACACAACCATAAATACTGTAAATCAAACTGGGCTGTGCATGGTGACCATGCACACTGTCAGATAATGCTGCTAATGTAATGTAATCTGGCTCCCATCAGTAAACAATAACCCATTGTGTGATGAAGAATGGCAGAAAGAAAAAAACTGCGCAATCAGCATTTGAAAAGAACGAGGACAGACTGTTTATCTTCTGTTGGGAAATGAAAACGTTTGGAGAAATCTGATCTGCTGTTGTCATGGACCTACAAGCACAAATACACAGTCGTGTCTCTGTCCTGCATGCATGGCTCAGCATAGTTGCTGTTTATAGCTGTGGTGTCGTGTGTGTTCTCCAACTAGGAAGCATGTGAATCCTCTGATGCTCACCTTGCATGTTGCTCCGTTCTGACACTGATCTCGACAGTCGTTGATATCTGCAGGAAAAAATTTTTTTATTTTTTTTTTAAATGAGATTTTATAAAAAGCAGACACACAAAACAGTTTTCCTGCGGATACGCCGTTTAGGAACTTAAAGCTAAACTGTAAGTGAAATGACGGAGTTTCGAGGATGATTTTTTGTTGCCAAAACAGCTCAAAAACGTTTGAATCTTATTGCCAACAAAGCAAAGATTTACCAAACCGTGTCCATCTGAAACAAAATTGTTGTTTTATTAATCTCCTGTTCTTGTTGGATGGGAAAGAGTCTATTATTTAACCGTGTACAAACAGAAAAAGATGTTAAAAGGAAGGCTGAGTTTGTGTTTAATTTGTGAATCCAGACACCTGAATATTGCAGCCTCACGCAACAGTTGATCAAACCGAGTTTCAAAACAAAAGCTTCTATACAAATAAATATTATTGTTATCGCTGCTGCCGGTTGACAGTTCCGGCATCACGACTGCCTCGTCCCATCTGCTCCTCACTACACATGATGATTATTGTCGCGTCTTACTCACTGGTGTCACAGTTCTGGCCCGTCCAACCTGGGACGCACTCGCAGAAGTATCCTCCAATCAGATTTCGGCAGGAGTTGGCGTTGGCGCAGGGGTCGTCGTCGCACTCGTTGGCATCTGAAACGAAACAACAAACAGAATAAACTGATTAGAAGGAGAAAGCAGGAGTTTACAGATGATTTTTTTTTGTATGTTGCTTCTTTGCTCAATGTTGTAAAAGTTTTAAACTATTTTTAAAAAGCACTTTGTAACCTCTGTTTTGAAAAGTGCTGTATAAATAAAGTTAATTGCTTTTATTAATGTTATTTGTAATATTATTTTAACAATTGGCCTGTCCTGTAAATGTCAGTGGCTTCTTTTTCAGTAAAAGTTATTTTAGCTTAAAATGCCGCTTCATTGCCTTTCATCATTTAACAAGTCAATGAACAGGAAGGAAGGAAGCAGATGTCAAAGGTCGGGAGGAGGAACAGGAACATATGGAACAAACGGTGTTAAAGGGTGCTTTGAGTCTGGCCTTCAAGTCGGTCAGCAGGAGGACGGACTGAAAGCAGTGGATGCATCTAAAATCATTCAGCAGTGGACTTCAAAATCGAGGGCTGGCAGACAAACTAACGATAGCAACAGTTAAAGGTTGAGGAGCATGTGGCTGCTGGCTGGCGGAGGATTAGCGCGGCGGTGGGGCGATCCGTAGCGCTAATCCTCCAAACCACAACCATTCCTCCCTGAGATCATCCTGGTCATTAGTCTCAGTGAGAGGAGGTGAAGGACGGAGCTCCGACCTGCCGGACTGAGAACGCCCCGAGGAAAAACTGATCCCCACCAATGGAAGAGATGAATCATAACTTAAACAAAGTTTTCCTAAACAGCCTCAAACCTCCAGCACAAATTTGGAAAAGGAGCACAGCAACAGTTCTGGTTTTGGAGTTAGAGGAGGACTGTTGTCCTCCACCTGATTTGTATCCAAGCGTACACCTTTGTGAGGTGGTGTGAGGGAGACTGCCCCCTCCGGATGTTCCCCCACCCTCTGCTTCACCCCCAGATCTTCCACAGGCAGAGGAGCTTGCTCAGACTTCACGAGCTCCCAACCATCCGAAAACTCCTCCCCTCTCTCTCCCGCCTCCCTCTCTCCCGCCTCCCACTGTCCCGGAGGCACTCAGACACAACAAGGAAACAACAACTGCGCTCGCGACAGAATCCACCAGAAGGGGCATAACAAACGGTAAGCCACCTTTACAAATGTCGTACAATCCAAATGCTACAGAAAACCCAACTTCAGCAAAAGTCAAGGACTGTACTCAAAACTCAGACGAATCAGTTTTTACTTCAGCAACAGTGCTGAATAACCAAAAGAAAAAAGGCAAACAGAATGCTGATATGTTATTGACTATGATGATGGTAATAATGAGGTGTCATGTTTGTTCTAATGTGTATTTCCGAGACAATCAAAGACGTGGAGGCTTCCGCAGACGGAGCGGAGGACGAGGGGAGAGCAGAGGAGACACGCACACACACTGAAGCACAGACAAAAACTGACGGTAAAGAATAATGGATAGAAATATTAGAACTATATCAAATAGAATTGTGGGGTTAGAGTTATTGAAGGGTGTGAAGTAGAATTTCTTGTGTGATTTTGGGGCATGTACAAACAGAATATCTATCGGTACCGTCAACGACCATAAGATTCCAAAACAGGCTTACAGACAAAACAGGATTTGTGCTAAAAAAACAAAAACAAAACATGCTCCAGTTAACCTGTGAGAATGAAAGTGGTTTGAATAAACAATTGACTGCAAAAGGCCGTGCTGTTATCTAAATTTAAACAAAATAAGTGAGACACTTTCTCTCTCCTCTGCAGAGAAAGAGGCTTTGAAAACAATTAATGCAACTAAAGTAGTTAAATTCGACCCACCAGGAGAAGAATCTTACTTTATATGGATGAACCTGGTCATACAGTAAGCAAAAACAAATTCCAAAAAAAAAGCACAAGTAAGAGAAAGAAATAGAGGAAAATGTTGCACAGCAAGAATAAAAAAAAATTGGATAAAACAAAACTGCAAAATAAACAATTTCTGGGAATGACCCGAGGACAAACACACATATATATACACACATACATACATGCATACATATATAGACGGCTCTTTTGAGCCATGGGTCGGACCATGTCTCAACAGGTGGGAAGGTATCTATGATAAAGAGGGTCTTTGCAAAAACTACTAAAACAAAAAAAAGAAATTTGGGTCTAGCATGCACTGTATGTGCAAAATATAATCCATTTCAACATATTTGCATGGATTTCATTGAACCAATACAATTCGGTACATGTTTGGTCATTACCTTACTCTGATGACTTGCACTGAATGGGATTGGCCAGAGTTGCATAGTCCGGACAGTAGCTGCTGGTAGCCGCCTCAAGCAGACTTCAAATGACCATCAGTCATGGTGGAACGGTGTTTGGACTTAATGTTCTTCATGTGGGTAAAGGCTGACTCGTATAAATGAGTAGAGCCGAATAATGCAGTCAAGAAGGTATCACATGTCCTCATGTTTGGGGACTTTTCCTCTGTGAGGAAACTGTCCATGAGCCCTGGACTTCAGCTGAATGTCAGCTTGCATTGTCAACATCTCGTCCTCCACTCCAGACGAGTTCAGGTGAAACGGCGTTAAATCAACCTCAATATCTTCCCGAAATGTGCAGCACATAAGTGTAGCAACTGGCTCGAGTAAAGCAAAGTCTGGAAAGCGTTTGTCAAACTCTGACAGACACTTGTCAGTCTGCTCTGTGTAGCGCGCACTGTCACGTTACGCACACGCCTTCCGTTGAGTCTCCAGTTCTGACGCCAGGTTTTGGAAGTTTCCCAAATCATGGCGCTGCAGCTTTAGCTTCTTTAGTAGAAATAAATTGGAAGGCTAACGAATTAGCTCGCAGGAGGTTTGCAGTTGACCGCGCATACGTGGTGACCCGTGTGTTATAAAATCAAGTGACAAATGCCATGCGGACATCTAATTTATTTTTGAATGGCATGCGATCTAACCGCACTACCTCCGCGATCGAGATTGAGGTATTTGGCACCCCTGCTCTAAATGGACCGAGATGCTATTACGGAAGCAAAAGCTTTGACTAAAGACAAAGAACATTTTGAAATACCAGAAATACATAATTGTGATAACGGTATACATTTTGTAAACAAAGTAATAAAACATTTGGCTGAGGCATTTGGAATAAACATGAAATATCATTGCTCTTATCACCCACAGTCCAGCAGGGCTGATTGAAAGAACTAATGGTACAATTAAATCAAAATTAAGAAAATACAGCAGAATGAATAAATAAATAAATAAATAAATAAATAAATATATATATATATATATATATATATATATATATATACATATATATATATATATATACACACATACATACATACACACACATACATACACACACATATATACACACACATAGTAAAAAGGTGAATCAATTGTCCGCAACAAAATAGTGGCACTGATGACTCTTAATCTTGGGGCACCTGTTCCCTCTGGGTGAGTCTGGAAGGACAGGGATTTGAAGCCTCTGGGGCCATTTGTCTGACCAGTGAAGATGCTAACACGCTCAGAGGGGTTAGCGGTGTCTGTAAGAAACAAAAGGGCTGAGTGATGCAACCAACATCGTGGAAATTGATAAATTCAGACAGCCAGGGCTATGTGGGATAAGGGGAACTATGTTTTGCTTTAATAATAATAATAATAATAATAATAATAATAATAATAATAATAATAATAAGTCCAATATTATGATGGGAAGTTAGGAAGATAAAATTGACAATTAATAAACACAAAATACAACCAAATGAACATTACACGCTGGGAACAATTCTGTTCCGCCCGATACCAGGAAATTGACCAAACTGGTTTCAAATGTGCCTTACAGTTGTTTTCTCGTCCTCAAACTGTCTAGTTGCGACAATTGTATCACTCTACACTATCTGTTGCCACCTGATTAAACAAAATGACATCCTGTTTCTCACCCGATGCAGCAAACTATGTAGAACATCAAACAGACAGCTGATGGATATGGACGATGCCCAGGGCTGGCACCTGGTGGTTCTGTGGAGGTAAGTGAACTCGTGCCTTGGCACAGTTGGTGAGGTCATTCTATGCATTGACTATGGATGACGCCTCCCTGCGTAACCTCCTAGAGACAGACCACGACCACAAAGGTCAGCCCATCTGGCAGTTTCAGTCAGTCTGTGTACATGGATGACATTGGGGTCCCGAGGGGAAATCAAATTGCTGCGGGGTTTGAAACAGGACTATTTTGGTGGGCAACAATACGGTAGAGGGGTCGAGACGTGCTGCTGGCGGAGAGAGGAGGGGTCTGCAGAAATGACATGACTAAACAAACTCTAGTGTACTACAGATCTCCAGCAGGATGGTGAGGAGCTGGGAAGCGACGATTACACTGAACTGTGAAGTAATAATGAGTCGTATGCCGAAAAGAGAGAGGAAATGATGATTGCAGTATTACCTGTAGCTAATAAAGACAGGACACAGAATGTTTGTTAAAACATTCTTTTTATTAAATATGTTAATCCATATAACATTAAAATACGTGTGTTTGATTATATTCAATTCTTATTGATTTTGATGTTTCTTTTTGTTTTCATGCTTTCACTTATTAAGTAGTTAGATTGGACATTTATTAATTCATTCATTGATTTTTATTAGAATTTATACTAATAGTATAAACAGGTGGGAATGTTGGGAAATGACTAATTAGTATGCGTTTAAATGATTAAAGAATGTTACACATTTAACAGAAGCTCATCTCTGTAGTGTTTAAGGCCTGTGTCCTTGTGCGAACTTTCACTGACACTATGTCTTCAGCAAATGTTTAATCTATTAAGAAGCAGTTGATTGCCGAATGAACACTTCAGCCATTTGTCCTGAATAAGAATGATAACAAACGTGTAGAAAGCGTCAATACTTGCGCAGGGCTGATTTGCGATAGAAAGTGACCTTTGAACTAGAAGTGTCCAGATACATAGACGCCGGTGTGAAACGCGAAGTGTGTGCGTGTGTTACCTTGTGCCAGCCCACTGCATGATGTTTACTAAGTATAGATACCAGAGACTCAGGTCTTCGAGCGGTCTTGATGTACATTCTGTATGTGAATCAACCCGGTCTCCTCCTTTGCAAAGAATAAATGTCCAATGATGAGTACACCAGTCTCGAGTGAATGTTTCTAACAGGACCCACCGATGAGGCAGGTCTTTCCGGTCCACTGAGGCGGACAGGTACACTTGAAACCGTTCACCAGGTCCTGACAGGTTCCTCCATGACTGCAGGGGTTCACCAGACACTCGTCCACATCTGAGACGGAGAGAAAGTCCAAAAGCAGTTCGTGAAGAGTCACCGGAGGTTTCAAAGAGGACCTGATAAATGATGAAGGTTTCAGCGGGGCTTACTGTTGGAGCAGGAGGGTCCGGTCCACCCGGGGGCACAGCGGCACTCGAAACCCTGACTGGTTTCCACACAGCTTCCTCCACTCAGGCAGGGGCTGGACAGACAGGCGTGGTCCGCTGAGACAGACGGATACATGTTTACAGTCAGATCAGAGGCCAAAAAACAGGCAACAATGAAGGATTCTGTTTACTACTTTTATTTACTCACGTTATTTGGACTCAATGTGCATGAGTAATTTATAGCAAAAATCAAGAAACAAATATAGAATAGAATAGTTAAATATAGCTGATCTGGATTTATGGACATAAATTCAAAAAGACAGAGATAATCAGAGACACTACGCCATTTTAATCCTGTTGTAAGTAAACATGAAGGTCTGATAGCACTTCACAGGAAGGGTTGAAAAGTCTTCATAGTGCCTTGCTGCTGGCAGGGGGAATTGAACCACGGACCCCTCTCACCTCTGTGACAGGTGACCCCCGAGAAGCCGTCGGGACAGGAGCAGTGGTATTTGTCTGGTCCCGTGTTGCTGCAGGTTCCTCCGTTCAGACACGGCTGCAGCGTCGCACACATGTTCAGATCTGCAGCGTAAAGTTGCGACATTCTGATTTAATTCTCTGGATAATTCGCTGCAGAGGTTCACAAAATAAAATGTACTTTTATCTGCGCGTTCAAGACGGCGGAAGACACTCATGTTCCTTCTAATATGCAAAGAAAAACCCTCGAGAAATGAGAAAACACACTTAAAGCTGATGGAGCCAGTTCTCTAATAACTTAACAGTGTGTCCAAGTGTTTTTGTGCATGTGTGTGCGCGCACCTTTGTCACACAGCTGTCCTCCATAGTTGGTGTCACAGAGACACTGCCAGGGCTCCACACAGCTGCCGTAAACACAGCCGGGATGAGGGATGCAGTGATCACAATACTCCCCCTGCCAGCCATACAGACACCTGAGAGACCACACACACACACACACACACACACACACACACACACACACACACGGGCGCAGTTGCAATTATTAGATTAAAAAAAAGACTGAATACTATGAAAAATGTTGTTAAATTGTGTATCGTAAAATTACATACATTTTGGAAACACTACAGGTAAATAGGAAAAACTAAAGCAGAATCAATAGCTATCACCATGAAACTTCCCCAGTTGATTACGTACATCAAGACAATATTTTTTTTGTATTACACGTCTTCTGAAATTTTAAGTAAAAAAATGCAAATGAGGCGTTATCTAACTCACTTTTAAACAGATCGACAAAGTAGTAAAATAAACACCCAAATGTGTATTTTGGAGGTTTCTTTTCACTGGTGTGAAAGAAGACATGTTTATAGAAGAATCGACCAGAGGCATTAAAAACCATGTGTTTCCCCTTACAATAAAATAAAATATACATCATGAATGAAATAAAGTAAAATCAACTCCTGAAACAGTTGCTGAAAAGCTGCAAGAGCTTAATTCGATTCCAGTTGAGGACTTTAGTCTCATGTCATACCTCCCTGTCCCTCCCATGTTACACGTCTCCGTCTCTACGGTCACTATCAAATACAGAAACGCTGCGGTGCTCGTGTTTCGTGTGTGCTGGTTCTCACTTGCACTCTCCAGGAACTTTACAGATTCCGTGTTCTGTGCTGCAGCCCTGTCTGCACATCGCTGTAGAGGGACGGAAAGGGAAAAATGTGGGCAAAACGCGGGTCATGGATGTCTCCGGTTTGCCACAAGCAGAGAAGCGGTCCCGGCTTAATATCAGAATTCGGTCAATACGCTCTAATAATCAGTCTAGAGAGTCAGTTGATGAAATCATTGTATCCCATTCATGTGTGACGGGAGGTATCGTTTTGATAAGACATTGAAAGTGTATTTTAATATAAATGCAGGGAACAAATCTCTGCCTGGAAGTCAGGAGAATAAATTAAAAACTGCTCAGACATGATTTACAACAACGTTATATGAAATGGGCTGGAACAGTAGAGTTCCCATGCATCAATAAAACCCACAGAGAACTCACCGGTGTTGCAGTCCGGACCGGCCCAGCCCTCCAGGCACGTCTTGTCGCCGTTGTGGTCGCACTCATAGTGGCCGAAGAAGTCGTCCCGCGGGCGGCAGAACTTGTTGCAGCCGAAGCCGTAGTAGTGCTCGTCGCAGCTGAGGCGGACCTGGAAGTGGAACTGGGCCACGGGGCCGTTGTGCTTCAGGCTCTGCCACTGCCGGCCCGGGTTGATCATCCCCGAGTGGACGGCCTTCTCAATCGTCGCCCCGCCAGCGCCTGCAGACACAACGGTTTAGACAGGAAACACTATAAGAAACACTATAAGAAGTGGACGTGGTCACTATGACTCCACTACTTTATCTTTGAATAAAGCAAAGGATTTACTCTTTTTAGGCAACGATGGAAATACACAAAACAAAATGTTCATAATAATTTCAAATAGCCAAAAGTGACATTTTCGAGTCAGTTTATTACATAGAAGACGAAGGAAACCAGCAAATATTGACACTTGATTGAACAAAGGATGAACCGCCTCATGACTATAGGTCATTAGTCTTTGAGCCTCGTCCTCAGCAGCTGGACAAACACAGTACAGTAACGGTACTCTGCTGGAGCGTTTGTGAGGACAGCGGTAGTTGTAGCTGCGGAAGGAGGCGGGCTGCTGTAATATTCCAGAGAGTTTGAAAATGCTGAGCTGCTCTGTGGTATTTCACCGGCGGGGTGGAAAGTGTGGTCGGGCCGAGGTGACGGCGTCCGTTTAAACGACGGGCGACTGGACTCAAAGAGCTGAAAAGAGACTCCAGAAACCTCGGAGCAGGTAACACCATCGGCCTGGAAGCAAACTGTGACACTTCACATCACGATGGGGAATAAAAAAAAAATTAAAAAAAAAGTGGTGATGAAAATGGCACGGGGGTAGCAGATTTGAAAAATAGGTACCCCCGAAAGAGGCTGGATCCGTTCCGTCCAGAATATTTGAGCAAATATTCAAACCTGGCACTTCATCGATGAATACCGGCCGAGCTGTCGCCTGAGAGCTGCAACTCCGAAAACTGGCGCGAAGAAAAAAAAACCTCTTGATAAGTTTGGGTTTAATTCCTTCTCTGTTACTGAAGCATGTACAGATTCTAACCTTTTTGTGAGTGAGCTACAGAGAAAACTTAAACTAGATTATTTTACAAGCAAAAATTGATTTCTTTGATTGAAGCAATCTGCTGGTTTGTTTTCCGTCTGTTGTCTCTTTGACGTGTGTTCTATGTTTTTTTAAGTCCGTCGTTATTGTATTATTTTTATGTGGTACTTTTACGCTGCCATCTTGACCAGGGCCCCTTTGTGAAAGCCGGTACTACGGAGTAGACTGTACTAGAGCGATGATGCCACTGAAAGACGTTTTAATTGTAGATTTGTTGAGCTTTTGGTCTCCACCAACTCCTCGGGTTAATATGAGTCTCTTTAGCTGCTAAATGCTTCACTGTGTTCACTAACTGTGTCGGAGCAGGTCGTGCACAGAGGGTTCCTGCTGCACGGTAACAGAACGATGCCGGTGTCCACTAAAGACCACGTGTCGGAGGCACTTAGCTTGTTGATGCTAAACTGAGAGGGTCAATATTTGTTCTGTCCTCATTTGGCTTGACAACAGTTTCAGTTTTGTTTGCCTGCTGAAGGTTTCTGAACAAAACAACCCAACATCAGAGTATCATAGTATCTACGGCTGGGCGAACATCAAATAACAGTATTCCTGAGCAAATACCTTGATATCAAAATTGCAACGATATTGTGTACACAATGGGATTGATAATACATAATACTCAGTAGTGAGGATATAAAGAATAAGCAGGTAAAGGGCACTAATAGAACAGTTCAGAAGATTACATCAGTTGACTGTAATGTGACCTTTCTAAACCAGGAAGAGACAACACTCATATTACGATGTCAAAAATCCAAGACGATATCAAGTCTCACGTCAAGATGTTGATAAATATTAATACATTTCCCGGCCCTAATAGTATCCATCGGTTTGTTTTGACTGCTCATTTCTGGTTCCACTTGTGGAGTAAAACTGGCTGCAGTGAAGCCCACCTGGGCCGAGGTCAGCCGACTTCACACCGGGCCTATAATGGCTCCCTGAGGGACGCCAAATACAGCACCGAGCCAACACTCTCGCTCCGACCGCCGCGCTGACCGCTGGGTGGTAAACAGACGCTCAAACTAAAGCTGCCGGCTTCGCTCTCTCCTCACACACTCTTTACAACCACTTTCCTGAATGGGACTCATCCAGGGCATGTAAACACCTCTACAAGCTGCTGTAGTAGCACTGCAATAAACAAGAGAGGGAACTCCAGAAGTTAAAGAAATGGGTTAAAAAAGGGAAAGGACGTTCCTGGACAATGTCTTTATGTCATCCAACGTCATCTGTGCCTCGTATTTAATTGAACATGAACTGACAAGTTTGTTGACACGTATATTTTTGTCATAATTCAGAGTGAATGATGAAACATTGACCTTTTTTGCAAACAATTTAACTCGCACACAAATGTTTATACATTTCTTTCTTTTTAAAAACGTCTTTCGTGTTTGCTGAACAGTGGACAGTGAACGGCAGACGGGTAATAAGGAGCGAGAGGGGTTGTGACATCCTGGAATCAAATACAGGACCTAAAAAACAATATTAAATATTAAAATCTTGCCTGTAATTTCACAGATGATATTAAGTCGCCATCCCATGTCAAATCTACATTTGGACTTTCCTAGAGTTCCTTCAAGCATTTCAATAAAGAAACTGAAGCAGATTCGCAGTCGGTTAGTTTTCACACAGACGTGGCGTCTTTACGGATCGGAGGCCTGTGCAGCGCTGAGCTCTCAGGTCAAAGGTCGTGTTTCATGTCCGTAAGAAACAGAGCAGAGAGGAGTGAGGAAGAAGAGAGGTGATGAAGATACTCACTGCCGGAGGACGAGTCGTTGTTGAAGTCCAAGGCTTCCACGATCAACGTGTACGACCTCTGCACACAAAGACAGAAAGGAAATTAATCAATGGAAACGTTCAGAACTAATCAATGAAACAATATATCAAGTGACGATAACAATCAGCTTCCGTTTGTTTCTATAAATTGGACATTTTAGATACTTATAACTTAAACAGCGTAATGCCATGAAAGGATTAAATATGTCCAACAGCAGCAGAAAACAGTAAAGCTGGATATTGGCACTGATCTCCTAAATGGCTTATATTCAAAAAAATGTAATTTGATTATTTTAGACTGAGTTACATCATAAATCCCAATAGTAAACAAATATGCTACGCTTAGAATTTATGGTGGGAAATTTCTTTAAGTGCACATATTAATTGTAAAAATATCTCACTGTTATGAAGATCGTGGAATAAAATAGATAAACGGGGGAAATTGAAAATTATTTAAATGCAACATTCACACAACATTTCGTGCAGACACAAGCACATTTAGTGAGAATAGGAACAGATAAAGATCGGTCTCTGGAGAATCAAAGTTGGGCGTCTCAACTTTAAGGAGCATTGACAGATCAAATTAAGTCTTTAATGAGAAACACTGGAAACAAAATTCACAGACGTCACTGAAACACCCTGAAGCCTCTAAATAGAGAGACAGTGTGTGTGTGTGTGTGTGTGTGTGTGTGTGTGTGTCCCATTATTTCAGCTCCACTTTGAAACCCTTTGTCTCTCTTAAGGCCACTGTCGCTCTCACCGCTATCGAATGACAGACGTACCAGAGCCTGCCAGAGTGTGAGTGTGTGTGTGTGTGTGTGTGTGAGAGATTGTGGTTTAAGGCTTGGAGGTTTCGCTCTCTCTCTCTCCAACATTCACACCATCCAAATTTGGAGCTCGACGTCAACAAGACACCAAAATAAGCGCAGGGAACCACAAAGACTGACGAATGTGTGTTTGTTGGCTCCTTTACAAGACCTTCTGGAGTTTTAACGCTGGAGAGTGAGGAGCATTTTGTCTGGTCCTCATTTCTTTGGGGGTTTAGGTGCAGGTTAAGAAAATTAATGGGTCCTCACGTACAGAAGAACATTCTTGTGAGTTTGTGATTTGCAGGTTGCAGACTTTCCGTTTGTTAAAAGGACCAAACCATTGTTTTTACAAGGGGGGGGGACTGAATAGAACATAGTGTCATGGCTGTGTGTTAAAACAGGGTAGACACTTCAAATGAATCTTCTGTTAAAGCTACAGTAAAAATGAATTTCAGTGTCTTTGTGAAACTTGTACCAACCAATTACATAAACTCCAGGAGGCCCGTTTGTTCCAGGCTGTTTTCTCTTTTCCTTTAAAAGCTGGAACAAAAGCAGAGTCACTACATATCAGTGACCTGCCAATATCAATCCTGTGTGACGAGAGAGCTCAGCACCCGCCCACCACAAACACTGGAAACACCAGAAACCCGGTGACTTGATGGGCTCCCGGTTTGTTGCCTCATTGACGTTAAATCTGACCCTCTGATACAAAAGAAACGTGCCATGTGCCTGAACTTCAACCTCGGTGGTCCCACATCATCCTGTCCACACTCGTCAAACCCTGCGCATGTTGGCGTAGATCCACATCAGCTAGATAAACTCTCTCCCACCAACACTCTGCTCTGCAGGAAACCACGGTCGGTCCATGTCGTTTACAGATTAGCGGTTAGCTCGGGCTGTGATGTCGGGTTATCGAGCGCCTCAGAGCAGCAGACAGGATTATTGGACCATAATGAGCCATAACAAACCAAACACGGGGGATTTGTTCATGTCTTACATGCTTTCCCCGTGTTCTACAGCGCCTCTGGAGATATACGGTGGATTTACACACGAACAGATAAGAGAAGAAGAAAAAGCGTGACATTTGGCTTCAACCTTTGAAGACGTTCCTACAGACTGAGTCACGCCACACAAAACAGCATTTCCCACACATGGTGAGCAAGTTCCACGCCTCCCGACTGAATATATTGCACTTTGTTAAAGGATAAATCTAGTTTATCACAACTTTCATCTTATTGCAATAGTTTTTTGAATTGTTTCTATCAATAACAACAATTACATTCTTATCTGAGATCTTGGAACATCACTCTAAAAATGTCTGGTGGGTCTGAAACACTAGCTGTCAGACGATAAGGCATGTTGGACACAAACCAAGAGTTATCCAGATCATCATAAACCACTTTGTCTGGAGTTCCAACTGAGAGTGAGCTTTCATTCCTATGAAAGTTTCTCTGGAGCGCATGAAGCAGAAAAAAAAGTTGACTTCCGAGTATAAAATTAAGCAGATCTTCTGCATCCATGGACCCGTAGAGCATGCGCACTAGCCTTTAACCCCGCCCCCCAGTTCAGCCTTGTTCTCTGGCTCATTCACATATACGGTGGAAGGAAAACGATTCTGAATTCGTCCAATAGTGCATTTTACAACTTTTAAATAAGGGCTGTTCATGCGTTCGTACTGGGAAGTTGATTTACCTAAAAAAAAATAAAGCAATAATAATCAGCCGCTGAGTTACAGACATCTCTTTCCCAATGCAAGTCTATGGGAAACGGCCTTTTGTGCCCAATGGCATTTTGGAACGGACCAGAAAGATTTGGCCACTATGTCAAATTTTGTGATGCCATTGGGCCCCGAGTAGACTCCAAGATAAACAAGGTTTTTTTGACCTGCTGGGCTTCCGTCTACTTTGATGGTTACGAATGCAAGCAGGGCTAAAGTGTGACTCAGCATTTTCTGCAGCAGGTATGAGAATACGATGAGTTGGATTTCTCCAGTTAAAGACCAGAATCAAAATATGCAAGTATGTCAAACTCTGACAACAATTCAGCTTGAGCATGTCAACATACATATTTGAAGTTTTCCTAACTTTCACCAAAACGTATCACAGAATACCTCATCATTTTACGACGGGTTACTGACAACTGAAAATTAAAGCTGGTTTCAACATATTTTCTTTCCGACAAGAATCTAAAACCACAATCTAAAAGCAGAATCAAGGAAATCTTATTCCGTAAAATAAATTCCTGATGGCTCGTCAACGGTTCCACACAGAGCGTCACGCCTCCGCTGAACCACAGAGCTGTTTACCCCGACGCCACATAACTGTCGCTAATGCAGAACCGAGCTAACGGGCCGAAGCTGTGACTGAAAACCCTCTGAGCAGCTCTTGCAACATCCTTGCGTCACCCCTCTGGCTGAAACGGGATCTGGGCGTCGGGGGCCGATGCCTCCCGACCCCGCAGGAAAAGTGAAACGCGTTGCCCACCAAACACAGTGGGTGGCACCTAAAAACATTTTAGCAGCTAATTCGATTTCTAGATGAGAGCAGGGACAAGAACCCGACAGCCGGGTTACCTGCCAACAGGTTCCGCTCACTTCCTGCCAAAACATCTAGCAGCAGGCCGTTGGGGATTTCCCATCACTCCCCCTCGCTCTGTGATTGTTTGATTGAGGAGGTGGAACTGCTTTCTCTGGCTGCGGGCTCAGTGTGGGAAAATAGTTTGTGAGCAGGCAGAGCCAGGCGACATGTGGAGGCAGGTCCTGGGCAGGGAGGAGGAGGCGGAGAGCCCCGAACTCACTCGGCGAAACAAAAAGACCTTCCTCAGTTTGCGTTTTGTTTGGCGGCCTCGTCACTGCCGACCGGCAACGCGGTGAGAAGAAGATGCAGGTCGGGCCTCGCTGGTTCTCACAGTCAGAATCCAGTCAGATTGTGGACACTAATTGTTAGTTGCAGCGTGTCAGAAAATCTTACACCCGATATCCATCCTCTACACTTTCCTAGAGCCCAAGGGGACATCTTCAAGTGGAGTTGTTTTTGTCCAACCAACAGTCTATAACAATTAAAATATTCAGTTTAACACGATATAAAATTTTTTATATTAAAAACCATTGGTTTGTGAACAGTTTCGCGGTCGCCATCTTGGATTACGGCCGTCGGCATGTTTTTTTTTACAACCGATGAACAGAAGTGACCATATTTGGAATGCGGATGATGACGTAAAGATGCCGTAGACGTCTCTGGTAGTGGCAGCGACCTGTCAATCCCAGTAAACCCCGCCCTAAAGCATACTTCGCTTTATGGTCTATTTGACTCTAAATGGACCATAATTCAATAAATGAACATCATGCTGTACTAGAGCTAGAGACCATAAACTCATGTTTACTGAGGTAATAAATCAAGCGAGAAGTAGAGTCATTTTCTCATAGACTTCTATACAATCTGACATCTTCTTGTAACGGATGAGTCGCCCCCTGCTGGTCAGTAGAGAGAATGCAGGTTTTAAGAGATTTCCTCAAACTTCTCCCATGTTCATTAAAAAAAAAAAAGCACATTTTAAAAATGTCCATTCACGATAGCAGTTACCTTTTAAATTAACTCATCCTAAAGGCTAATGCTAATCCCTAGCGTGCTGACTATTGTTACGATTATGGTTGGGTCAGGGTACCGTCAAGGGGACGGTATGGTGACAGAATACAGTGTTAAACTCTTGCAAACATTCGTAAAGTTGAGTTTACGTGCAAGACAGACATGTGTATGCTAGCAATTAGCGTAGGTGATTCACAGGGTAACGTTTACTCTTCACTAATACTATTATTCACTGTCATTGGCTTCTCATTCGCTTGTTAAAACAAGCCATGTACTGTTGACAAAGGTACATCCTCGCTGTGTGGGGATGCAGATGAGCCGGTGACTGGTGGATTGTATTTTTTGGGACAGCTGATTAGCTGTAATGAGATGGTTTGATGGTTTGATGTCATATGGGAACGACTGGGACAGAGGAAAAGAAAGTGAGGGTGGAAGGAAAGGAAGGAAGGAGGGAAGAAGGAAAGGATAAGAAAAAGATCAAGGAGTGACTGGACGCTTCCAGCGTCTGTCAGCAGTGAGACTCATCAGAACTTTCCATGTTTGGTCGACTCGTGGAGCCACATCTGGACTCCTCTGAGCCTGGCACATTCAAAAAATGTCAATAATTTACTGGGGCAGTTAAGCGTAACCTTCTCTCCATGCTTCCTTCACTCTTTTCTTTGTAAAAATCGTACTGAATTGTGTCCGTTACAAGAGCAACAACAGGACAGAAGAGGACAGCCTATCACGTGGCTGCTGTCACCTTTTGGGTTGGCCTTCTAAGATGAAACCAAAAGGCCAACCTCTAAATGTTGATAAAAGGTGTCAAAAGACAAAATGAGGAACTAAAAATCTGTTTCTTTTTACTTAGTAGCTGATCTGTAAAACAATGTGTATATATTATTTTAAATTAGGTTTATGACTTAATCTGATGATAATTATTCATAGCAGATCATCTGTTTTCAGTTTAACAGACGAAAACTTTCAGACTGTTGGGCAACCAGTCATCCATCCAGATCAGCCCTGCATGGATGACTGGTTTCTGTGCGTGTGCGTGTGCGGGGTGGTCTGGTGGTGAAGACAACATCATTTGTTCCAACACAAACCCCGCCAGGATTAACTAGCACTGAACTGAGTCAGAGCACAAATATCTCAACACCTTCTGGTCAGATAATCCTGAAACTTGCTGTGACTATTCATCGTCCCCAGAGGATGAAGCCCGGTCATTTTGGTGACCTCATGACCTTTCCTCTAGCGCCATCGTCAGGGCAAAAGAGAAACATGTCATCCTCTGAATCAGCTTGTGCGCAAAATCAAAAAAAAGGTCAGAAATGTCTTGATCTCCATCTGTCCTGCTCCTCAGAGGATATACTCTTTTAGATTAGCATGACATTTCCCCTAGCGCCGCCCTCAGGACACACCTTACAGTGTTGAATTGAAGGATTGAATCTTGCATAAACTGTAAAGCCACTGGTGGATTGAAATGAAGAATTGAAAGAGTTTGTGTATTGGCGTCAGGAGGCGTTGCTTCAACTCCCCGTGGGTCAACACGAGTTGCACCACAAACTTTTCTCTGGTTGAGGTTTTCCTCCACCATCTACTCACCGACGGTGGATACATTGTTCCACCATCCGCCCCCAATCCCAACCCCTCTGCTGCCGGCATTGTCCCATAAACCCCGGCTGCAGCCCGGCTACGGCCGTGCCCATTGTTCCCATAGTCCTCTGCTCATTTAAACCGAAGAAAAAGCACAGAAAGAAAGCACAGAAAGAAAGAAGGAAAGCACAGAAAGCACAGAAAGAAAGAAAGAAAGAAAAAGGATGAAGATGGAAAAACGCATCAGAGGATGAGACACCGAAACAAAAAGGTGGAAAAATACAACACAGCTGGAGAGAAAGGATTTTAAAAAACACAAGTGCTGCGAGAGATAAAAAAAAAAAAAAAAAAAGAAAGAGGAGGAGGAGGGTGGATGAACCAGCGGTGGGGTCTCGTGGGGTTTCGGGTGAAATGCTGCAGGTTTGGCACGACTTTACACATCCCGAGCTGCCATCACAGCTCCAATAAACACGACTGACGCACACAGAGAAGCTGTTTGGGGTCGGTCCTGCCAGTTTAGATTGAAAAACAAAAAGAAAACAAAAAAAAAACCTCATCCTGTCCCGACGACCACGACGGCTTCATTTAACATGCCAGTTACCCGGGTCAACAGCAGGAATGTCCTGCAGCCAGCCGAGCAGGGCCGGCAACAACGGCCCTTTATCCCCCCCGATGAGAGGTCAGGGGAGATAACTACCACAACAACGCACGAAAGAGAGAAAGAAGAAGCACCCGGCGGCCTCGGCCCGCCGGTGTCTTCTCCTGACCGGAGCAGTTTGTCCTCAGTCGTAGTTCCAGGCAGGAAACCACAGCAGCCGCCGAGGAGCACACGAAACCTCGGCCAGTGTCTGCCGAGCATCACGGGGATCTGGACTCAAACCAGGTCAACCCCGAAGACGATCGGAACTCTCCGAGGAGCTCATAATTCTATCAGTCCAACCCGGCAGATTCATGACTTAACCAGCAAACACTATTAGAGAGCCTGGAATAAAGTGTGCGGCTTTAGTACATGAATGGATAGTGATGTGGCTGGATCACTTGGAACGCCAGATTGGTAAGTAAATTAAAGTAACACATTTCTCTTCCTCCCTGTCTGGTATCGTGATAGTTGTATATTCGAGAGATAACTTTTTTTGGGGAGAAATAAAGTGAAAACTGGTCAGATTAGACACTAGTTCATCCTGAATCCATGGAACAAAACTGTAAACTATAAAACACATCGTTTGAAACTAGTCTAAAGTTACAGTTCTGCTTTACTAATGAGGGACATCAACATCGAGAGACTGAATGAACTCCGGAAACAGACAACTTCCCCTGTCTGGGAACACCAGACCACATCCTAGTGTTGGTTCAGTTCTGGTCAGAAGAGCTGAACATCTGGCTGAAGAAGCAACACAACCAAAAAAAACCTCCTCGGACACAAAAACACAACATCAATGAGAGAAACTGTAGAACTTCTGAACTCACCGGCCACGCGAAGCTGAACGGCAGCACGATCCTGGCGTCGTCGCTATTGGCGTTGCGTAACGAAAAGGTATTCCCACCCAGCACGGGCGTGGAGGCGGTGCCGAAGCTGCAGGGCCCGGCCGAGGACACCTTCAGCCGGTACTCCTTCAGGCACACCCGGAAGTAGGTGTCGCATTCGTCCGCCGTGCACCGCCGATCCGGGGCGTCCCGGGGCGCATCGCAGCAGGCGCCGGTCTGCAGCTGCCCGTTCGCGTTCTGCATCGACAAGATCTGGAGCTCAAAGTGTCCCGAGGCCGAAGAAACCTGCAGAGAGGGTCGACAGGTGAGCTCACGGCAGGTAGTGGACGAAATGAAGACAAAACGAGATTCACCGCCAAGACTCTGCTGTGGAGGTCTTTACAGGTCCTCTTGGTTCCTAGACCAGGACCAAGTTGGGTCAAAGGTCTGTGTGTCTAACACGAAAAATGTTGTTCTCGCGATCAGATTTTCGGGTCTAATTATCAGAACCGGGTTTTGACTGTCCTCGGGCCCCCGTTGACTTCATGCACACATCAGGGTCATGCAAGTTCCTGATTAAGTCTAAAACGTTGGACCTGTGAAGAAGCCTACTCTGCAGATGTGTTCAAAATGCAACATTTTGACGATGGAAGTGCATTTAACATCTTGACCTGGGATTGTTTTTTTAATCCCTCCTGAAGCAGCGATTGAGAGCGAACATACTTGCAAAAGAACGGTCAAAATCGAAGCGGCAGCTATCAAGATAGCCTCACTAGATCCTTTATTTCCCACAATGCAACTCAACCGCATCAATTGTTAAGACTTCCCCTCCCTGGTGAACCCCCACGCTTTTCAAACTGTCGTAGATTTGTTGTCTTGAAGCCCGAGGTGAGGCGACCCAGATGACATCACTGTGACATCATCGGGGGAGATTTTGTCACACCTGATAAAACTCCTCCAGAGACATACAACTGTTAAGATCGGCCCGAGCGCTGCGCAACATGACAAGTAAACTAAACGTCACGCGAAAAATCTGTGGATTTCATTTCAGCCATATGACCTCTTGGAAACTTTGCGATCTCAACTAAATGTTAAAATAAAGTCGTGCAAGTTTGGACAGAACAACATGAATCTGTAAAGAAAGCAGGCATGAAGATGAAACTACCAACGGATCATTAATAAGGTGATTGACAGGACGTCTCTCAGCAACAATCCGTTATAAAGCAAAGCGTCAAATGTTTCCTGACCGCAGCTTCTTCAAGGTGAAGATTTGCTGCTTTTCTCTGTCGTATCATTTTATCAGCTGCTCTCGACGAAGAGGTTTAAAGATCTCAACCTGGATGCTTTTTCTTGGCAACCTTCCAACGACAGCGACACGTGTTGTCCTGTAGATGTGTAAAGAACCCAAGAGAAGAGTGGGAGCACGCTGTCGTTGGGTTAGTGTGGCGTCACAGGGTTCAGCAGGAAACACGGAGCTCTGATTCTTTTACTTTACGACGTCAGAGCTCCGTGCAGGATCTCGTACACTCGCAGCTCGCGTTGAAGACTGATGAGAGTGCCGCAAAAGAAGGATTCTGATAAAACACAAACATTGCCAATGCAAGTCCAAAGATTGCTTTCAGCCGACAGTTTGTCAAAACAGTCCATGTGATCCAAAGCTGACCGAAATCCCACTGACTTTATATCCTATGGAGCAAAAGTCTTATTAAACAGATACCCATTATTGCACACAGCTGTAAATATGAAGCAATGATCCTTTAAGTTCCCTAATAACAAATGTAAACCCCTGATGTCAGAGCTGACCGAGGAGCAAAAGCATCATGTGGTTTGTAGACCATCAATATATTTATTTTTAACCTTAAAAGTCAATTTTTCAAGCACAACTAACATGTAAGTGACTTAGTGTTTTTTTAAATATTATTGTTATGTTTTGTGCAAAATGACATCATCACTCCTCAACTTTGACATTGTGGAAATCCAAAGAAAGTTCTCAAATGATGATTTGTCACTTTACTCCTTAACATTTAAAGAACGTAATTCAGCGGTTTAGTCTCTTAAAAGTGGCACATTTCATCATAAGACCAATAATAGGAACAACTTGAGAAAGTAGGTTTATCAAAAGTTGAAAATGAAAGGTTTCCGCGCACTTTTACTTGACAAAACTTTTGTCAAACTTCGTGGAAAGTAACTTCTGATTCATAAAGACGTCAGACGATAAATCACCATCATTTTCTCCAGAAGAGAAAGATCCGCTCCTTAAACAACACAACTGTCAGCGGGAGTCTGGTGTACCTGTATGTGGGCAGAGAGCAGCAGGAGCTGCAGGCTGACGGCGGCGGGGAGGAGGACGGAGCTCAGTGTGAGGGTCATGCCGGCGGTTAGCTGCTGCCGAACGGCTGTCGGGGGCTCAAGGGGTAGTCGGTGCGACCCTCCGCTCCGGGTGTTTATCCCTCCGGATGGGACATGCACGGCTTCTCCTCCAGGAAAGATCTCCACAAAGTCCTGACAGAAAGAACAAAAAAAAGATCCGTTCTGCGTGATTCCTGAACGGGAACCTTTTGTCTGCTATTGTCCTGCTTTTCTTTTATCACAGCAACGAGCGACCGCAGGTTGCGACACCATCCGACTGACTGCTGCCGAAGAGCGGACAGCACTTTGGTAGACACCGGAGGAGGCTGGGTAATATCCACCGGCACGAGGCGGGGGCTGATTGCAGACCACGCCCACTCATGCGCTTTAATAAGAAGCGGTTTGTTTACAGTCGGTTCACACGGAGGTGCAGAAGTGCCTTCACACACGGAGGGCAAAACAATCCCCAAATCTGACATGAGAGGAGTCTGAACGAGGATTACAGACACAGAAGAAGAAAGTAAGTCCCGCGCTGAAGACGACTGTTGAAGGTATTATTGACATACTGCACTCATTTCTCTCCTCTTCTGTAACTCTCTCAGTTGTTGTGACGCTGCTACCGGTACGGTGGCTCTGAAGTGAGTTCAAACATTTCACTGAAACCCAAATATTTTTTCTTTTAATTCGATGCACAAAATCCAAAATGAATAGAGCTTTGAAGTCCTGGAAGATAATACTTTTTATATATTTTTTGCAAAATATTTTTGTTGATATGTCGTGGGTTGATAAACAAGACAATTACAATAGTAAATGTAAAAACATCTTTCAGACTTCAGGGATCCTTAATAATGACTTAGCAGACATTATATAATCATTTGTGTACAAAAACACATTATCTTGAGTGCAAAATATTCTTTAAAAATTGAATATTTTGGAACTTTCACAAACCACAACAATAAATGTATGAAACAAATGAATGGCGGTCCTTGTAATGCCGGGGGTAAAGTGAGCAGGTTTCAAAATAAAAGCCCTCAGTAGTGTAACAAGTCTTCCACAGATTCCTGCAGTTAGTGTCAAATTAAGCACCTGATGATGTCACCACGACCATCACATTCATCACAACCACAATCATCATCATCAACTTAACGTTAGTTCTATGCACACACTTTTACAAACTTTGTTTTTTGTTTTAACATTTCATTTGTTTTAAATTTCATTAGACTTTTTAAGTTTCTCGTTTTGGTTTTAAACATTATTTTTTTTAACTTCTACAGCAGTTCCTTTTAACATATAATCCTTATATTATTATACATATTTTGTAAAGCAGCAGCAGAATAAGATTCAGGTATTCAAAAACCAAAAAAACACAAAAATTGCTCAAACATTTTTTTGGTGCAAACGTCATGACTTTGTTTAAGTAAGAGACAAGAGACAGTGAAAGATAAACAGGTCATTGATATTTTTCAAATATTTTATTTCATAGTAAATTCTTTTACACATTTATTTGAGAAGATGAAGAGAAAGCATAAAGGGGAGATCACTTAATGTGTGGATGATGATACCAACAAATATGAATACATACATGCAGATATACATAGAAAATATATTCATCATGGACAAAAATGTACACTGTATAATATAAACATGAGATTCTAACAAAAGATTGTGTAAATCTAGAGCAAAATATCTAAATGTGCCAAAGCGTGGGGAGTGGAGGAATGAAAGGAGGCAGTTGTGGGAGTGATGGGAGGAAGGGGGAGGGCGTGGAAGGGGCTGATGGGAGGAGGGGGAGGCGGTTGAGGTGGTTGATGTTTCTTCATGAAATAGAGCCTGAGCGACAGAACAAAGGTGGCCTCCTCTTTATTCTCAAATTAGAGCAGCTGGGCCCTTTTCCCTCGAGGAGCCCCATGAATAGATTATTGGACTGCTGTCACTGAAAGAGAGACAAAACACCCCCCCCCCCCCCTCCTCCCTCACCACCTCACCCTAACCACCAGCCCCCAACCCCCTCTGCTGCAGCAATATTCAGACGGACTCCTGACCCCCCCCCCCCCCCCCCCCATCCTCGATATCACAAGGACTTGATCATGGACCAGGTTTGAGGTCCAGACGTTCCCAGTCGGCATTAGTCTTTGGTCTGCAGACCCCGATGGTATTCGTGATGTTACTTTCTGTGATATTATCGATTTTCAAGCTCAAGCTTGTGGGTTCCACATGGCTGCTGATGTATGCACAATAATTCAATTAAGTAAAATCTGAAATTTGTTTCAAAAATCTCTGACTCGACGGGAATACAAATAAAAACGTTCCCTCTTGACACAAACCAGGTCAGTAAAACGGACCCACAAACTATACATGTTGGAAGTTTAACCAGCAATTCAACCGGCCACAGAATCAATGGACCGGTTTAAAGCACAGAGACAACCTTCGACATACCGGTGTCCTGTTCACATCCAATGACACACACACACACACCGACGAAGGCAGAGCCTGAAACGTCCACGTGTGTCACCCGAAAGACCCACTGGACATGGTTTTCTATGGGACACCAGTGAATCCTCCCTCGATGCATTGTGGGATAGCATGGAACGCAAGAAAAGGGAGGCGGTTGAAGGTGTAATGCAAGTGAGAGTGAAATTCACCCGAAAGGAATTTGGGAGTGATTCACCAAACAAAAACTGTCAGAGAAAAAGAGCAGCAGTTGAGCTGATGGTTCAATCTTTACCTGCAAAAGATAAATGAGTGTAGAGGAGAAGTTCATCATCTCTCTGCCTCCGAGATTACAGATGCAAACAGAAACAAACTGGAACAGTGAAGGTTGCTAATTGAATCTGTGGCTGAGGTTCAGTTCCAGTCAGCAGCGCTCAGACCAGTCTGGGACCAGCGTCTGACCTCGCAGCAACCACCCGAAGCTGGGCCTTCAAACTTGCATTCTTTGTAACGGCCAAAGGGCGACTCTTCTACCTCCAAAAAACAAGTCTGATTGTACAGAGGTCTATGAGTAAATAATCCCTTCAACAGACTCTGCATTCATATTCACAGACAAAGATTTTGGCATCGACATGGTTCTGGCTTCAGCGGAATATTGGTATTTGTTCCATATACTTGAAGTAAAGGAAGTACATATCATCCAGCCGCCTCCCTGGTCGGGACGGTAGTTGTAGTATAAAAGCAAACCCACATTGCGGTGCATCCCCGTGAATGAATAACCAGCTCTGCTCTGTGAGGTCAGCTCCTCCTTCTGTGCGAAAACTTCCCACACTCTCTGTCCTCCCACTGTCTCTGACCTCGAGGGCCGGCGGCGCGGGGAGGGACCGAGCGTTTCGAAACAAACTCCTCGACAACAACCACAGAGGTTCATCAGCGGCCAGCGGCTCGGCCCTGCTGCTTCACCAGAATGACTCGGCTGATTTCACCACAGCCGGGCGGAAAGCGCAGTCTGTCGAGCTGAGGCGCTTTTTGTCTCGCAGGATACGTCTGGTGGTTTGCTACATTTGTCTTATTGTCGACAGATCGTAGTGTATCAAAGCCTCGTATATCTTGTTCTTCTTTGTCATAGAGCTCCATTGTTTCATTGGGTGACATGTTACTTAACTACAATGAACACACACATTCACTGTCCTGCTACAAATGTTCCCAAGAGCATCAAATCTGGATTAATGCGCCGCTGAGAATACCACCAAATGCACGATTTCCTCCTGTTTGACAAAAAGTACAGTGACCAGCTTTTTTTATAAAATGATTGAGCCTTTACATTAAAAAAAGACCTATATACTAGGGGTGTAACGATACGCGTATTCGTATTGAACCGTTCGGTACGAGGCTCACGGTTCGGTACGCATGACGAACCGAACACGTTTGAATAAAAAAAAAAAATAGTTTTGTTTTTTTTAAAAACCTTTATTTAACCAGGTAGTCCCGTTGAGATTAAAAATCTCTTTTGCAAGATGTAAGTAACAATACTACATAACATTAAGGAGCAGTTTTTGTTTTTTATGCTTATGTGTAAGAAGACACCCCAGAAGATGAGTCACTCAGGTATAGTTCCATCATTGTTCAAAGTCAAAGAATAACTTCATGATGTTAGTTGTAATGAATAAATATATTTTAAAATCAAGTACATTTCTCTGGCATTTACAGTTTTCTGCTGTACCGAAACGTACCGAACCGTGGCTCCACTGCATCGTACCGAACCCAACCGTGAGTTTTGTGAACCGTTACACGCCTACTATATACAGTATTTGTGTTTTTTTAGGATTTATGTCTTGTTGGAACCAGTGGGCTTGGAGCTGAGAGCCACAGACAGGAAGTGAGACGGTATTGAGAGACGGACTGAAATGTTGATGGTTTGGGTCTGAACAAGAGATTTGTTGATAAGAAAGGAAAAAAAAGAATGACGGCTTAAAATCAAAACTGATGAACAAACAAGGAAACAAAAGCTTCATCTACGGTGAGTCTTTTCAGCATCCAGACATCAAACAACCTGGTTCTGGTTCACCCGTGCCTCGGCCTGGGTCTCCAGCACCGTCAACACCGTGGTGCCGGTGTTGAGAGCTCTGGCCGGAGCTCCGACCGCAGGACGAAAGCAGCGGCGAAGCCGGATCTGGAGTCTGCGCTCAAGGAGTTTCTGGTGAAGCTGCGTGCCATAAATCATCTCGTCTGATTTCACGGGGAATCGGACCCGATGACGAGCAATAACAATAAGTAGCAGTATTCTCCCTGATGGTCTCGTTTCCTTATGTCATAGAGGCGTTAAATTGAGACGGTTTCATAACCAGTGAAAAGTTCCTTGTAGTTACTTCAACTAAAAAGGTTTTGTAGAAAAATGTGTTTGTATTCCTAAACCAAAGGGACACATATATAATTTGGTGAAACTCAGGTGTCACAGTGGCTCCGGTTGAGAGACGACCGCTCCCGTCCTGACCTCTGAACCTGATGCGACGGCAGTAAAAGCGTCTCGTGTCCTGCAGACTGCAGCATCCCTTCCTCGGCGCTTTGTTTGCTGGCAGATGCCTTACTGTCCTCGCTTTGTTTGACGGAAATGTAATTAGACGAAGCCGCTCTTTGCTTTGTGAAATGAAGCAGCTCCGTAAACAGCAGCGGCACTCGCTTGATTGACTATGATGTGAGTTCAAAACCCCGACTGACCCTTTTGAAATGAAGGAGTTAATCTGCCGGCTTTCGGGGCAACAGGCTGGATTTACAGCAGAGTGAAGACTCCTGCGAAGAGACGGCTGCACATGTCTGAATAAGGAGCCCGTTATGCACTCGGATACATAAACACTGATGAGTCCATACGACTGCTGGAGAGAAACATTTGAGCGGACACACAGTCTGTTTGACAGAAAGAATTCCTTCTCTGTTTGATCTGGTTCCAAATACATTTGTACTATTTCGTCACTAATGGGTGAAAACTGAAGATCTCCGCATGTCAACTTTTTAGAGGTGACAAAAAAACTAAAAAGCATAATTCAAAAGCTTTTGATTGTTCTTAAGCATCAAAATGATGCCTGGATTTTTATTACTAACACTACATACTTTGATGCCTTATTTTGAAAACAATTTAAATAAATGTCTTTCTACAAAACCTTTATTAGGTAACAAGATAAAATACTGTTCAAATAAATGAGCCTTCTCAGAGCGAGACTTGGTTCGACACAGCGACCAAAAGACCGGATCGAGGGAACGATAAGGTGTTTTATTTCTCTGTGTTTTTACATAATGTTGTCAGACACTTATACTAACAGTCAGTGACAGAAGCATGCACCTTTAGTGGACGTAGGTTGACGTTGAGAAGTTTCCCCGAGCGATTACAGACATTACAGGTTTCATTGATCATCCTACGGTGGCCTGCAGGGGACACTTTGCTTATTCCGTTTTTGACAACTCAACATGTGATCTGGGTCAAGAGCAGTTGAAGCATTTTAACTTTTTCAATTTATTTATTTAATGGGACACAGGAATAGTTTTCATTCCTCATGTTTCTCTTTTATATAAAGTTTTCTTTATTTTTACATAATGTTGGAAGTTATGAGGCAAGTGATCAGATATAAATGTTGAACGAGGCCCAAAGACTTCCTGTGTCACAGCACACACAGAGAGTGTCCGTGTATAAAAAGCTGGTCCGCTTTCACATCAGCCGATGTTGACTTTTGCGGTTTGATGCAGTCGCATCAGGAATGTTCTCAGCGTGCGGTGTGGAAGACTTGGCCGAGCTCCATCATCAGCTCTCGTTCATTTCTTACGGCCTTCTGCAGCGTCTCTCTTCTGGGCAAAAGAAAACACTCGGATCACTCCCATATTCAGGCCAACTGTATCTGTGTCAGCACGCAGCAGGAGGCAGAGCAACTCTTCCTCTTGCTTCTCACCTCTTTATTCATGAAACAGATACGTCAAGTTTGTCCGTGTCAATTTAACATAACAACCTAGTTGTATTTGAACATTTTTGCCATCGTTTTTTTATCAGTTATGTGACGGTAGGTGGGAAGCCGTTGAGGGATTATATCCTTTTTGTATATTAACACTCGGATCCTCCCGCTGCTTGGATTCATTGGGAACACATAGTGTTACCACCAAGTGCGGCTGCTTCATTAGCTGTAACTGGCACTAAACCGACGGATTTCTATCTGACATCTGAAAACAGCTCACAACGAACCTAAATAATTGGCCAAACTGTACGCGATGCACTCATGACACCGCGGGCTATTCCTCTGCATTGTTCTGGTGTCCCTGAGCTTTGCTTTGGCAGCGACGAAGATTACCATTTTGCAATTTCACTGAAAAGACAAACCCACAATCCCTTGAGGGGCTGGTGGTTACATGAATGTGCTGAACTGAATGTAACAGCTGGAAGAACACCAGACTGGTCGGCTCATCGCTGCCAAGCGCTGGAACCAGTTCTGGATCTGTCAGTCCAATGCGGATGAACACAGTTCAAACTTAATGTACAAACCTTGTTTCAGCAGGATCCATGTAGCCACTAAGGGAGGGGTGCAGGGACGGGGAATGGGTTATGTGCTGTCAGTTATGGTCCACACAAGAAAGTGACACAGGAGGAATATTCTCTCCAGTTCCTGTTTAAAAATGACTTCACCGTTTCAGACCTTGTCCCCAAAGAAACTGGAAGATTGTACCAAACATCTTGTTCTTTATGAATCCCTAAAGATGGCGTTTGGAATCCGCTGTTATCCTGATGCTTTTCTTCTCCCTTCAACTAGCGTCTATGGCGTTTTTGCCTCTTTCTGTCCTTTCAGTTGGCGGCCCGGTTGAACCATTTTAAGGCGTTTTGTTCTAAATGTACAAAACAAATCCTTCAAAACAAGATAACCGCCGTTTGTAAAGAGGACTTACAACCTAAAAGCATGAAATACCATTCAAACATATCGAGTAATCCTCTCCGACATACGACTGGACCCGACCATGCTTTGAGGCAGGACCTTCCAATGTGTGTTCTTTTAAGTTTGAGGAATTCTACGATTTTGACACATTTCCAAAGGGATGCTGATTCTTGACTCTCATCCCTGACTGCCTCTGACAGGCGTGAAGGAAATCAACAATAGCGTCCTGACAGAGTTCCAGGTGTGACCATGAATGAGATAACCTCAGCTGTAGAAGAGACGCACTGACATAAATGGTGGCTTGCGTCACACAAACACAGACATGCTGGAGATTAACAACCGGTCATTTTTTCTACCTGAATGAGAACTAAAACTGTCTCAAACACTCAAAAACACACACACACACACACACACACACACACACACACACACACACACACACACACACACACACACACACCTTCCTGACTCCTCTAGCATGTTGAAGATGAGTGGAGGGATAAACATGTTGACTTAATAAAATGGTAGAATCGACCTTCTGTCCTCCCTAAGGATGCGTATCCTTCCCAGAATGCACTGTGGCTGCAGACACAAACCCTCTCTCTGTGTCGGCGTTCCCACCGTCAGCACTCACATGACGGATGACTGCGTGGGACCTGAGAGCTGCAGACACACTAACACAGGAATAACCTGGAAACAACACAGACAGGCTCAGTGTGTTAAGGTCTACAGCTGCTGCCGAGGTGCCCTTCGGCAAGGCACCTCTACAACAACCTTAAGAAAAACGTCTCTGTCATCAAATTCACGTTTTTTTTTTGAGGTTCGGAAGAATATATGATTCCTGGTAATGCACCATCTTGTCTTATCTACTTCTACTGCACTTAGCGAGTTCCTACAGTTCCCAGAATGCCTTTCGAAAACCATCAGAGAAGATACACTAATTGGTTGCAGTCAGTGAACCTCGTCACATGTGTAGTTCTGTAACCTTCACACGATCATCTGATTCTCTCCGGGCCGTCAGCGCACGATTCATCCTCATCGGCTGAAGAGAGACGATAGAAAGCGAGACGCTGGGAGAACAAGAGGGAGAACTTGCAAGAGTGAGAACCAGAATCAGAGAGTACTGTGAAACCAGTCAGAGATAACGAGTGAGAGAACCGGTCAGTGAGGACGACGGCTGTGTAACTGCACTGTAATAACCCAGTACCAAGTTCTATCGAAACTTCTCCAGTCAAACGATACCTGCAGTCGATCCTTGTTGTGACTGGATCTTTAAAAAAATGACCATTCGAAAGGTTTTGGTGGCCGGCAACCACCGCAAGAGATCTATGATTCAATGCGACAAGTGATTGATCCACTACCGCAGCAGCTACATGTGCATCGCCTGCATGCACATGTCTGTGAACGCAGAGATGACTGAGCCAGCGGCTAGGGGCGAACGGTGCTAGCCGCGAACGGTGCTAGCGGCGAACGTGCTAGCGGCGAACGGTGCTAGCGGCGAACGTGCTAGCGGCGAACGTGCTAGCGGCGAACGGTGCTAGCGGCGAACGTGCTAGCGGCGAACGGTTCTAGCGGCGTAAACAGCGCTAACAACAGCAGCGCAGATAAGCCGGCCAGTGCGACACACACAGCTTCTATTCACATGATGGGTATCAAATGAAGTACTCACTGGTATCTGCATCAGTTTAAGTTTGAGTATTAATAGAGTATTAATAGAGTGTGTATTATTTATACTTCATCCAGTTCAATTTGAAAACTGACATTAAATATTGTTGAGATATCATTCAATTGAACTTTCTATATTTGATTTGACATTCAGTTGTTGACTACATACAGACGTTAATACAACTGTTGGCTACTTTAGTATTTCAAGGACTAAATCATGGCGCAAGTTAAAGATTATTGTGATGTTCCGGAGCTTTGCACGAGGATAGTCTCTCTAACTGGACCTTGTTGAATTTGAATTGGATGCTCCTGACTTAAAGGGTGCTGGTTTTGGTACCGGAATCGTAGTTTTTTTTTTAAACAATACCCTGCCCCAGTGAGAACGAACAAGAAAACCACAAAGAAACCTGAGAAAACAAGTTAAAAAAGCCACTTGGAGAACTAGAGACTGATCCAATTGTGGGACCAGAGAAAGTTACAGAGATAATATAAATGTAATGCTGTAGCACAGTGACGACCTCTTACGGAGGTTTAAAAACACAAGTTTGCATGTTTCCTGACAGAGTGGAGACAAAGCTAAACTATTTTCACTGTGTGAGACAGAGTGTGCAGGAATGTGCTGTAATTATGCAGCACAGTGCTTTGGTCATCTGTGGAGATCTGCGGTGGCTTTTTATTTGTTTTTCTGACTTATTGTTTCTTTCTTCTCTTATTTTCTCAGTTTTTTAAATGCAGAATCAGCTCCGTTTTAGTTGACTTTGTCAGTGAAGACGTGGAAGAAGCTTTTTGGGTCGTGGTTGTTTCTTTTTTGGGTGGGTTGATTTTTGCGCTGACTCGTTTGATTATTTGCCTTCATTTATTGCATCAGCTGTCAGTTACTTTGACTTTTCTTCCAATCAGAGCTGTCCACCTCGTAGATACAAGATTATTGTTGGTTCATAGAAATTACGTAAAAAAAATATACGACAGTATTTCTCCAAATCAGTACTTCAATATCCATTTTAATGCAGACGATTGCCCCATCATTACTTCAGCGGCTAATCCCTGTCTGTCACAGTGAATTCAACTCTATCACTGATGACTCATGTCATATTTCTCACTGACAAGAAGAAATAACGTCATATTTATCTATAAATCTCTAGTGTTAAAGCGGTCAAACTACTTTAGATCTCTTCTCTTTATTAAACTTTGTAACCACACAATCCAATAACCCAACATGTTCCATGTGTACTGTTAATCTTTTATCTTTCCCCGTGGCAATTTCAAGCTTTAATATTTGCTGTTTTTCTTATGATTCTTGTCGCGTTCTTGTTTGCTGGTTGTCGGACTTCGGATGTTTGTTGTTCTCAGGTCTCTCTTGAAGCCAACTCACGTTTATTAAATGTTGACCAAAGAGAAATTGAGATTGAAAAGAGAGATCAAATAAAGTTTAAATAAAAAAGAGCCACCTTTGTGCCAAAGTCTATATTAGACTTGGGGAAGTTTGTACGAGTTGATTTCAATTTGACTTTTATTCTGAGTAATTATCTCAGTCAATGCCTGCCTTTTACAATTTACAACCCACTTAAAACCTCCGAGCGCATAACCATTTCAAACCACCAGATCCCTCCACACTGCCTCACTCCTGATGCCATTAGAAACATTACACCCTCTTTTCACCGAGAAGAAAACAACATTTCTGTTCCTGTTTTCCCACAGAGACTGAACAGGATCGTCTGCAGCGAGTTCAGCTAATTACCACCAGATGTTTAGCTTCTGCACAACTCACACACACACTCACTCATGTCTGTCACAGACAATCACGTAACAGGCATCTGTGGAGACATCCAGAAGAAAAGGAAACTCAAGAGGGGAAGACATCCGGTTTGTAAATGTCAGAGCTAGAAGAGGAGAAGAGGAGAACGAGGTCTGCTCTCTGACTGACGTTTTTATTTGGGTTTATGACTTGGATCCACCTTGTATGGGTTCAAAATCCACACCATTTAAAATGAGGTCCATTTGTGACCCCTCATCACAGGTTATGGGGCTCAGACATCGTCTCAGATTGACTCATTTGCAGGATTTGGTCTGAAGAGGTGAAAATATCCAGGTGAGGAGCCACTGGTGCAGATGCATTTTTACCTTCACATCCCCAAAGCAGCGCTCACGGACCTGTGTAACTTAAAATACAAACACTGAGATGTAAATCAATCAACAATGTGAAAGACTGAAATATAAACCAATGTCCTTTGTCCTCCATAACATCTCCTATAAGTCAGTACATTCACAGAGTTTTGGCTGACTACAACCTCGTCTTCTTTCAAAGGGGGCGGCTCCTCTGGTGGCAAAAAGAAGTCCGATGTGTGATTAGTTTCTCCAAACGACTATTTGGAAATTCGCGCCAACGGTTTTTTGGAGCTGTGAGTAGCTGCTGGCTGTTGGCAGTCCACCAAAAAACGGACGACGTCACGCCGACTACGTCCGCTTCTTATATGCAGCCAAACACTGACCCAGAGATGTGCTCAATTGTTTTAGTTTATGAGGTCATTACTTGTAAATGTAAATGTGCTGATCTTATTCAGTGTCTTTATGAAACGAGTTATGTTAGAACATGAAGAACGAGTTAAAATGACATCCGAGCTGTTTAGCCAACACCCTACAAACTCGAGGAACACACACACAGCTGTTTCCTGGCTCAGTAACAATTCTACAACATGACACACGACACTGTGTACATTTACACTTAAAGCTCAGACGGAGTTTTAGGGCCTTCGACTTCAGAGAGAAGAAAAAGCAGAGACGACAAAAGCCCGCTCGCCTCTTCGTCCTGAAAAAAACCCCCCCGACTCACAATGCGGCCACATTAGCAACCAAAATCATCTTTGGATATAATTTTCTCATTTTGGAAAGACTGCTCCAGAGAAAGGTTTTACGTGCGATGATTCAGAAGATTTATGAAAATATTCTTCTGCGGCAGATGTTTTACGAGCTTGATCGGTAAGGACTGGAACAATAAGGCACGCACAGCGGAAAGAAGAACGACGATCTGTGAATTGATAGCATGACCACAGCCTTCAAACATTCCCGACCTCATGAAGTCTTGCAGGCTGTGTTTCATGGCTTAGAAAAAAAAGCACCGCATAAAACATAAAACATATTTATCTCACCTGACAGAAGTTATCGTCACCTGATGAGTTTTCACTTCACATCTTGATCAAATTGTTCTTCTTCTGAACAGGAGAGGGGGATCCCCGGCTTGTCCCGCAGCCAATCGCTGAGTCTGATTGGAGGAGATTTCTGGGGGACTCTGTAGCGGCAGCATTCCTGCATGATAGAAATGTATTACAGGGCTGGGACAAGGCCATGGAACAGAGCCAAAGATACTGGGTGGGGTGGAGGGGGGGGGGGGGGGCTGGCAGTGATCCCCAAAAAAACATTCTAGTTCGAACGTGTTCAATCTCCTCAAACAGAGCCCAGAGCGATGGCCTCACATAACTTCATACAGCTGCATTGCATAGACAATTACCAAACACCGCTGTCAGACACACACATCCAGTATGTTCACAGAATCCGCAAAGAATGAAGATAATACTTATTTTCTCATTGACTTTCATGCATTTTTTGAAATCATCCTGCAATGGGATATTAAGTCGTTCTAAGGGCCCGATAAGTGTCGTGCAACTCAGTCAACGCATCAATGATCATGTCAGCTTTTCTTTTGCGGAGGGAAAAAGTGAAACCGCAAAATATTGCCGTTGGGTCGTTTTTTCCACGACAACAGCAAACAGGGTAATGACAGCGGGTTTGGCCTGGCATCACAACACCGGTCCCCGGAGAGGAGAATAGAGACGTTATTGTCTGAAGAGACTTTAAATTATTCATCGGGCTGATCTATGAGGCTGCAAAGACCCCCGCCCCCACCCCATTCCTCAACGTCTAGCAGTTTGTTCCTCTTCTTTTTGAGCTTTTCATTTGACTTTTTTGAATTGTTTGCTTTGGATGCTGTTCAGTCCAGAACAAGATTCTACATGAAGACAAACTAGTGTCTCAATGTCACTTTTCATGTCAATATTCATGGTTCCAAGAGGATGAATCTTGGACGGAAAAGGGATTGGGAGATGAGATATAACATGTTAACCAGGTGCTGGTAGGTGAATTGTGTTACCTATGGACTACATGTCCACAAATCTTTTAAAAGTGCAAACACTACATGTCCGCAGCTCTCATTTGAGGGAATGGGTTGGCGTTATTTCTTCATGGCATTAATGTCAAGCAGTTCCATTCAAACCTTCACATTTCGAGTCTTTGCAGCAGCATGAAGTTGCATTCTGAAAAGGTCACAGATCCTCAGGGGACGTCTCGTCAACAGACAGGAAGATGACTCACTTTGACCCACTTAGATCACAGTTCACCCAGGAGAGCTCTGGGATTTTATCTTCAGTATTTCACAGTGGCAATTCTGGTTTTTAATCAGGCTCAGACAGAAAATTGCTTCTAAGGTTTGGGCTTGGGTCGGGTTTGGACAGAAACAGAGTCCTGAGTTCACTTCCTGGATGAGTCCTTGATATGTGTTGTGGTTCAAATGCAACATACAACTCTTAAAATAAACATTTGTTTCAGATTAACTAACAGAGTCTAGAAAAGCTACAAAACCTGAGGACTTGAAAGATCTGATCTCAAGGTGCGAGTCTAGCTTTAGGTGTGAGAGGTCATGGGTTCATATCCCGGATGAACCTTTGAAAGCAGACCACGAACGAGACCCTCTGCTCAGGATAAATAGCATTTGTGAATCCACAGCAATTGTTCTTCATCTGAACCAAAAGATAAATATCTGCTAACATGGTAATAGCTAAAAAAAACAAAACAAGAAAAACTCCAAAAGACCAAATGTTCCACATAACATTAAATAATCAACCTCAGGTAAACAGTCTTCATCTCACCTGTAACTCACACCGTCTGCCTCGTCTCCTCTCCCGGATCACTGTGTCATTTCTGAGCAAACAGCCATAAAGCTGTGCAGCTGAGGTTCACAGTCCTCCCGCGATGCCCCGGGGAGAACAATGAGGAGCGGAACGGGCCTTGGGCTTCAAAGAGCTCCCAGCACAACCAGCGATGTAATTACAAAGCTCCGCCGCTTTTAAAAGCCGTTTGATCGCTGCAGATACCTCGCGGGTAACTGAACGGAAAGTTCTCCTCCTCCTCCACATGATGCCACAAGGAACTAACAGCCAACAGCTTTGAGCTAAATGCTAACGTCAACATAGCATTACAAATTAAATGTTTCAAACCTGCCCTATGCGAAGACACGTGTCTGGACCTGGGTGCGTGGAGAAGTCTGAAGAGGTCAAAGGTCCAGCGAGCGTAAAGAACAACTTTCTTGTGAAACCGAAGCATCCTGGCTTGTTGCCTTCATCAGAGTCATCTCGATGGAGACTCACAGCACATTTCCCGTAAATGTAGCCAGTAATTAATTGATTAATTAATTGTCTCTGGACTTCAGGATCTGCTGCTATCAGGGCAAAAAAAGAGATTCACTCGCTCTGTGTTTGAGTTTTTCTGTCCTCCCGTCAGAGGAAGCTCAACAAATCTGTGAGCCATTACGGGATTTAACCAACGCTCGCTCACCTCGGGGCCTTCAGACTGAGAGCATTAGTGTTGGTGAACCAGGGAGGTCGAGGAAAGAGCACTGAGGTTTACCAGAGTGAAGTTTACCGAGTGAAGACGGGTGAGTTCACGAGTGTGAACCTCGCTGCACAGAGAGGAGGACGAGGTCGAGGGTATCGCTTATACGGCATGACACTGTGTGTGTGTATGGGAGAGTATCCGCGCTTTCCATGGAAACCTCTTAAACAAGAGCTGGAGAGGCGATGACGTCAGAGCTGGAAGCCAGATCCTTTTTCTTCTTTTGCTGAAGAGGAAATTTAAATTTTGGATTATTTTTAAGTTGTTCCTCTCGTCTGAGCTGTTGACAGGAAAGCCCCGAAGGTGAGACACTTAGTCTGCTCGGTAACCACAGAGAAAAGTGCAATCAAATATATACAGAATTGCCCGGAGAAGGTGTAAAGCTCAATTGATTTATCAACAGCCACAGACACCACAGACAGTGAAGCAGGCAGCTGGCACCACTTGATCTTAATGAAGAGCCACGGAGCAGCACTCCCACTGGGGCTACGACGAAAAGCAGCAGACGAGCTGGTTATTGATTACTCAACGTTAAAGGACAGCTGTGATGTGATAGAAGTCCATCAGAGGACGCTGTCAATTATTAATAAGCTCTGGTCAGTAACCCGATCGCTTCATTCGGTTTGTTTAATGAGTGGAAAGATGTTCCAACCACGCCGATGATTCCTTCAATTCTCCAGCATTCTTTTACTCCATTCAGTAAATAATACTAACAACAAGACAAACAGAGGGTTACTACCGAATATAAAGTTGCAATAAATGGTTCAAATGTTATTGTGAGTGTAACATATATATTCCTAAATCGTATTCATGCGTTGGATCTGTCTGACCTGAACCATTAAGACTGATCCTGTGATTTGTAGGTGAGTTTTAGATTAAATGTGGAGTGGAGCAAACATTGAATGAATCTAATGCACTTAGGAGCGAATAGGTAGACTTGTGATAGGACTCTGTGCAGGCTGCTGGTTGCAAACAGACTGTAACATGGTGTCCATGAGAGGAAACCTGCAGACTGTATCACAAGCAGTAACGGCAGCGTTGGACGTTCGCTGCTGCTCTGACTCACTCTCACCTCGACCCAAGACGGCTGCAGATAAGAAGAAGAGGGTTGAACGCAGCAGCAGACGACCGAGTCGGGAGGATAAAAACCTTCTCCTGGACTCATGAAGGCGTCGGTAGACCGCCGCTCTGTCTTATCAGGCCGCTCAGCTCGGCCTTCTACGTCGAGTCGGTCTGCTTGGTATTCTATAGCTCCTTTGTTTTTGCCTGGACTATCGCGGTTTACATACTTTGGTGTTTCAGGTCCAGAAGTTTTTTATAATAATTGTTTCCTTTGGCGGATTTATGTGGTTCATGCTTCATATTGACCTGAACGTGAGAGAGGGCTGCAGGGATGACGTACTTTTCTAGGCCAACCCGGAAGTTAGCGTCACCGTGGTTCCCTCGACAGAAAGCCGATGAAATATTGGATTATTGCAGAAAATAAGCTTTGTGACAAAACAAACGTTCATGATACTTTTTGTTCACCAAGAAAATCACCACTTTTATGATTTGTTTAAGTGTAAATACAATCACCATAAGTAAAAAAAAAAACGCTGGCTGTAAACAAACTACACCACGGTCACATGAACGTGTGTAAACAAAGCTTGAGAGGCGGACGTGTTCTCGCTGTGATCACATTTAATTTCCCCGACAACCTCTTTAGTCTTCTTCGCCACGTGTTAACTTGTTTTTTAAAATGCCTAAAAGCTTCATAGATTATATTTAGTGACGTATTTGATGTCGTATAGAGCAAACATTCCTGAAGCTTGTGTTAACCACATACCTTCCTAGAACTCCTTCCTGCAGCAGGCGCATGTTTCCCCTTTCCATACAGACATGCTTTGTGGCCTGTATGGGAGCGTCAGACACATACGTTACTCGCACTGTACAGTACAGGTCCTTTGTTGCGGGTTGACCTTCTTTACATCACTTTAAAAACAAGCTGCCCGCTCGCTTACTGGGACTCTGTGAGGAAGATATTTGGTTCTTTTAAGCGTTCCTCCGTGACCTTTAACAGACAGACTGGCTGCTGCATCACAGTTCATCAGCTACATCCGAGCCTCTCGCTGTAAATGTCAAACCGGGAACCTGAGGCGGATTCGGAAAATACTTTTATTCTTCAGAGTAGTATTAGAGAATTTCCAAAGAATATCAAGAGGAATTTAAGAGACTGTAACTCTTTTTTTTTGTCAGAGTTTCCACGGGAGATTTTGATGTCTAAACTCTGGTTACAAAAGTTCCGTTGTTGGTGTTTGAGGGATCACTGGACTCCAAACCTGTACTTGTTGAATGAACAGCTAGCTAAGCTTGAGTCAGTCTGCCCTCGGGAGGATGTATTTTGCTGCTGTCTCAACAGTTTTAACAGCTGCACTCCTCAGAGGGAGGAAGTCAGATTTGGTGGATGAGTTCGCTTGTCAAGGAGCGTCATGTCTTTTTGAACAGAGGAGGGAAATGAGCCGCAGGACTCAACGTTCTGCTGATTTGAATGCACTTTAAGTCCTGACCAGTCAGAGAGTGGCACAGCAAAGTGAATCTGCACAAACCTCTGAGATTGGTGCAAGAAGGTGATGCCGTGACTTCTTTCTGAGGCTTTTATTTTGTGTCGTTTTTCATCTTTTTTGTGCATGTCAACACGTCACAGTGTTTCTTCGGGGAGATGAAACGCAGGTCGAGTGTCTGGGAGACTTCATCAGCAGCAGAGTTTCACTCGGCTCCAGATGCATATAAAGAACACGATTTATGACGACTGGATGGAGACAAGGGGTTTCCCATGACTCTGTAAATGTCCAGTAATGTCTTTTACACTCACTGCTGCCAAACTGCAGAACATTCACTTACATGTAATACTGACACACCCAGTCGCACAGCGCTGCAGAGTGGGCACTCCTGTTAAAGAGAAGGAACTGTGTTAGAAAGGAAAGTGTGGATGCTGATAAGAAGAGATGAACTGCTTTTCTCTGCGGTCTCTCGGTGGTTAGAGCGAGGCACCAACACAGCCAGAGGGGCAGGAGGTTCATTCCCGCTGTGGCCCGTCACGGTGCTGCAAGACACTTTGGAGGAACCCCGCCATATAAATGGCCGATGTTTGGGCCAGTAGGTAGCGATTGATTGCTTTTTGTTTTGAGTCTTTCTGTGAAACGGAGAAGAGGTGTCTAGAGATCCTGGGTTCACACATAAACTACACATCAGCAGAATAAATTGAAGCAGACGTCACAGTCCCTGTGAGTTCTGCAAAAACCTCCTCCTCTGTCAGCTGCATGTGTTTTTTTTATTTCAACACTTTTCTCAGTGAAGTCTTCAACAGATTCTCTCCTTGTTTCGCACGTGGCGTTGCGAGCGAGACGCTCAAACAAGGTTTCCAGCGCTCTAATGAACCATCTGGAACACGTCTCGCTCGTTTATGGAGTCGTGAACAATTATGGCTACAAGAAGCAATCCATAAAAAACAATTATAGCGCTTTAATACGACGCGTTAGAGTGTTTTCCCAAGGCTCAGTGTGTGTGTGTCTCGTTTTAGACACTCTCATGTGAGACATGAAGATCATCATGACACAAAACGCCAGCACATCGAGTATATCTATATCTACAGAAGTACGTTTTGCATTATTATATAAACGTATTGCTAAAATACATTCAGCCTGACAGAGATGGAACCAAACCTCCAGGGAGGTCCTCCAGCTAGCCTGCTGTTTGCTGCTGAGCACGTAGTGTACAGTTGTGTACAGCGTGAAACACTGAATGAAATATTATCATATGAATATGTTCGACTGTGCATCAGTGCTGAGCCTCCGATGAGACCTGTTAGATTCATATCAGTCGTGGCTCACGCGGCACTAATGGGGATTAAACCAGCAGCTCTTCATCACCAGCGACGGGGTCGACACCGTCGGCATTTAGTCCTCTTTTCACAGTTCCTCTGCACGCAGACCTCCTCCGGCCCTGCATGTGCCCGACTGACTGCCCCTCCATTCAGCCCTCCTCCAATTCACTGTTGCATTGCAGTGAAAAGGCAGCTCGTGATCTGGTGAACAATGGCCGACAAATAGAGCAGGGAGCTCGTTCACGCCGCCAGCGGCCGCCTGCTGCGGCGGCACTCGGCTTTTCAACCATCAACTCTTCTGATGAAGTGTTGAAGGACTCACACTGCCGTCAGCCTGCATTGTTTCCCCTCCTTCTTCCCAAAGAGAACAGTCACTAAAGTCTCATTTGTTGCCACTTCTCCATGGCGGGCGTGGCGTTCGTTGGAGCCCTTGTGTGTCGCTAAAAGGATTATGAGGGCTTAATTGAGTGTGCTAATTGATTGGACAGTGAATGAGACTGAATGGGGCTGAGGGGCAGATGTGGTGTGAAACCCCTGGCTCTTTCTAAAGAATACAAATCAGCAGCAGAGGGATCTATTCTCCGCTCTCTATAACACTCAATTATCCCTTTCACACGGCGAGCAAGGGGGCCGAGCGAACAGATGGTTTCCACGCTGAGAGCTGTATGGAGGCCATCGCGGCTTCTCCGAGCACCTTTTCTTCCGGACGGCTTTTTATTGGCTATTCCTGACGCGCAGGGTCTCAGTGGGAACAATGGGACGACTAGAGCGGCCATGGATTGGAAAGAGAGCGGAGGTTTGGGTCCGGTCCCGGCGAGGCGTCCGTTACGCTTGAAACTGGAGAGAAAGGAGGATGAAAACCACGGAGGGCGTGTTCACCTGGTGGGGGAGGGGCAGAGTCGGCACACACCGTCTGTCGATGGCCACTTCAAGTCGAGGACAAAGATAACGGTCATCCCAAAACTCCGCCCAGTGATGACATCCATCCGATGTGGGCAGAAGGACAGTTTCACCTGAGAGACAGTTTGTGTCCAAAGATGTTTTCTTGTTTCAGGGAACTTGAGTCATGAAAACATTTCCACAGCAGTATTTTAAAAGGTTCAGCATTGAGCAACACTTCCCACAATTCACTCCTGCAGCCTGATAATTATACCATGATATAAATCTAAGGCCGTACTGCCCAGCCCTGGTTACATTGATGGAAGCCCAGAGTTCATAAAATTGAAATTAAATTGTGGAATCAAATTTGAAATCTCATTTTGAAGTTGTTTATGCCAATTTGAAAATGCATCGTCATTATTCAATTTCATTGTTTTTTGTGTGATTTTTCATTTTACTTTTACATTATGCACATGCATATTTAAAATGAGATGAAATACAACTCATTACAAAGTTTGTACCTTTTAACTTTCTGTTTATTTCAGTTGAAATGAAGAATTGCAGTCTTCAGGTCATGATACAACAATAATAGCTAACTAAGCTAACTAAATGGATCAAACGTTTTAAAGTGTGGGGTAAGTTAAATAAGACCTTTTGTGTTGTTTTATTGTTTTTAATTGTATTTTTGTCTGTATGTATGAAAATGTAATATTGTTCGCTTCAATGATTTGATTTTATAACTATTATTGTGAAAATCATCAATCTGATTATATAAGAGGTTCCTCTCTAGAACACACACACACACACACACAGACACACACACACACACACACACACACACACACTAACCTCTCCACAATCAGCAACACTGAAGAGTCTTCTATAACTTTTATTACAACGACGACACAAAAGAAGAAGTTGGTGGGTGATGGACCGGTTGGGGGGGGGGGGGGGGGGGTTGGAGTTGAATGGGTTGTATTAGCTCATGAATATAAGGCCCTGTATTATTGCCCCCCCCCCCCCCCACCTTGTCCCGTATTGTCAGACAGAGGGGGATGTGAGGCGAGCTGATGGGATGAATGCCACCTGTCAGAGAGCAGAGAAAAGGGGATTCAGTCAGCGTGGAGAAAGGTTTAAAGCTCTGTGCTCTCGTTATACACCGCTAATTGACTTTTAAAGACACCGGGGGCCTCAGGGTGAGAGAGAGAAAGAAATACTGCACACTCTCTATTTGCAACTAACAACCACAGCAGAGCTGAAGGACCCTGTTGCATGTGACATAACATACAGAAAGAGAGAGAGACTACTCGTGGTGGGTAGGTGGATGGCTCAAACAGATACAGGACTTTCACCCAGCAGACCTGTGTTTGTGTCCTGTGTGTAACCAGAGGTCTTATGTTCTTCACCAGGGTTCCCACTCTGTTTTCATTCTGCAGGACATGTTCAGTGATGATCTATCTGATAAGACAGACAGCGACGGACTAATGTGTTCCTCTTTGTGGAAGTCAGCTTTAAACGACATGTCTATGGCTTCAACTTACCGATAAATCCTCTCTCACGTGCTTAGAAATTATGACAAATTCATCATAGAATGATATGATAATGAAATCTAAAACAGTTGCCAGCCAGCAGTGGCTAATATTTACATTTGTAGGATAATATAATGTAAATTATTCAGGATTATGGCTACTTGAGTCATTAAACCTGCATGTGCTATGGGACGTGACTTTCCACAACATAACCAAAATATTCCCGTCCATGACCTCATTTGAACGTTGATATGATACTCAACATAACTTAGCCCTTTCAGAAGGCACGGTCTCTGACAGAGAGACTAGTTCATTGTTAATAGGAGAATGTTGACACGATGTTACGGGTCATTTTTCATGTGTTTTCCATGACTGGAAAAATGATTCATCGTTCCCCAGGTTTTCCAGCACCCTGTTTACGTATGTATTTTACTCAGTTTATGCTCTTATTTTAAACCCAACCATGATTTTCTTCCTAAACCTAAGTGGTTTTGTTGCCTAAACCTAACTGCGACATTAGATTACACATGAAAAGTCTTATAATTCATATCCTGACACACGATGTCCTTCAAAGTGTTATTTACACGCCTTCTCGTGAGATCACGTTGAAGGTGTCGGTTCAAGGAAAAGCATTGAAAGCAGCTGAAATAGGCTTAAGAGTGTTGCTGAAAGCAGTTGAAGTGTGTTATGGTGAAGTGGAATCACCTAAAACGGATGAAATGTCAGTTTGAAGTGTACGAGCTCTAAATACTACAGTATATTAATAGTATAGCAATAACCGTATATTGTGTGGGAGTTACAGTCCACTTCGCGGTGAAGCACCGAAAGGATCTGAAGCGTCAATTGAAGTTAAAGCACTGAAAGGAGTTCAAGTGTCGGTTAAAATGAAAGTCATAGAAGCAGTTAAAGTGGAATCACTGAAAGCAGTTGAAACGTCATATAAAGAGCAAGAGCTGATCATAGTCGTTAGTGGACGTGAAAGCAATAAAATCGATTTAGTTTCAGTGCTGGAGGTAGTTTAAGTGAAAGTGTCAGTTTGAAGTGTAAGAGCTCTTGATGATTGTTAAACTACAGAGAGTTTAACCTGCTAGTTTGTATAATTCACCTGTTTTGTCGCTGTCATTTTAAACATTTGAAAAATATAGAAACATGCATTTCCAGATGTTAGTACTGTGACTCCACTACTCCAGATCAGTTTGATCCATCGATACGTGGAGTCATTCACTGTGGCTTTTGTATCATTGCCAACACGCCAGCATCCACAGCCACATCAGCGGAGACCTCCGTCACGTCTCTGCTTCTTTTTGATCGTGTTGTTTTTGTTGCGCCACCCGACGACAGCTTTCACACCAAACTTTCAGAAGTGCAGAAAAACATGTCCCCCCCCTCCTCTGTTTAGCATGCTGACACTTCATACTGTGTTGAAGACGTTTTTATTGTTGTCATTTATGATCTGGTAGTTTCTGCTCATAACAGCTGTAACGACATTAACAGCCCTCGACCACAACTTCACTCTGTTAACGTCTGTTGCTTCTTAAGCTCGGGCCCTATTTGTAGGCCTCTGCTCGAAAATGGCATATCCATACCAAAGTGACCACAGTTCTGTAACTACAAGGTCTATTTTAATAAGGTGTGACGCTATAATCAGATCACAACACTTGTGAGATTGTTCAGATGGGTAATATTGTGCATATGTTGCTGGTTAATATAGTACATGAAGACATTGCACAGCTCAAATTGAAAATATTCAGGTTCGCCGGGAAAAAAAGCACTTTTATTGATATTATGTTTTTGAAATAATGCAGCTGAGAGCCTAAAAACTCTCCCAAATCATAGCACAACCGATCAGTAGTTGTAGAATAAAGGTTAAAGTGGGATAAAGTGAAGAATAAGAGGCTTTAGTACAGAGAGGTCACGCGAGGTCGTCATTTTCGAACCAGCTGTTGCAGCTCTTACATTGTACTTTTATATACTATATAACTATATATTTCACTTTTTTTAATCACTCATATTATTCAATACATCCAGATACAGCTGTTAGGAATGATTTTGAGAGCAGGGTCCTCTCACAGCCTGTCTCTGGCTATCATCCATAGGATTTTCTCAGTTCCTGTGTGTGTATGGGGCTGTAGCTCAGCCTATCATCGGTCGATTTCAGTCAATGAGCCCGCCTTCGACGCGTCAGAGTCTCAGAAAGTTACATAATTACATAATTACGGTTTTACTTGTATTTCCACAGTTGTGTGTCAGTACTTTAACTTCCACCTGAATACTTCTTCCACCACCGGTAGTTTATCTTGAAATTTAAATAATTTATTAACGAATAAAAGCGGGTTTGGAGTCACACTGTCACAGCAGGTTGAACAAAGCTGCAGCAGATCAAGTTAATTAATTGGTCAGGGAACAAGTCGCTCGTTAGCTCGATCGGTTTAATCAGCTGCAGCTGTGAGTACACGCGAGGAAGACTCAGCTCAGAGGCCTTTACTGTGAGGCACGCGACACTGAGACAGGAACCAAATCTGCACACATGTTGATTCTGGCTTGGGACGGGGGAAACCAGACGTACATATCTGAATGTGCACCAACAGCTAGTTTACTATCTGTAAACTGATGGGAGACGCGATATGAAGTTTGTCTTCCGTCCTGTAGCGCCCCCTGCTGTCCACCATGTGTCACTACAGAGCCTGAAAGACTCACTGACCACAGTTCAGATCTAACAAAGTTCCTCAGAACTCATTTGCTGTGCATTACTGGTGCGAGTGTCTCATGAAACAGCTCATTAATAAAGTGACGTTTACACACTTTACACTGAAAGCACGATTGATTCCTCTGGACCAGCGGTCGGCAGCCTCTTCTATCCAAAGAGCCATTTTGCTCTATTTTCCACCAAATACAATTTGTCTGGAGCCGCAAAAGCTATTTGATATCACAGCTTATAAAGTTGTATATATATAGTTATATTATATATACAAAAACTATAGTTTGTTGTATTTGTGAAAATATAGAACAAGAATAAAGACAATTCTTGACATTTTATTGCAATTTTACCTGCTATAACAATATCAAACTCTTATGAAGAGGAGAGTTTGCTGCTGCAGCTGAGAATTCGCTCTTCGTCGTCTCCAGCGTGACACTTCTCAGCACATGCTGTGTGCTTGTTCTGGAAGCACACAGGTAAGCCAGCATCCTTTGGGCTGTTTCAGGCTTTTAGGGGCAACACAGTTATCAATATTATCCATGTCTTTCAAAATGAACTATAATGATTTTATGTTACTTTTTCTTTGAAGCATTTTAGGTAAAAAAAAAACCACAAAAACGCAAACATACAATTATGGTTTCATTTTATTTTTTTAAAGAAAAAAGGTGAGTTAAACATTAGTCAGAGTTTCTGAGGAGAAGCAGATGTTTCCAGTGATCTCATGACATCTGTACAGATGTGACTACATCAACTGAACAGATTGATAAAACGTCTACTTGCTCACGGACCAGAATTCATCTGCAGGAAAACAACCACCAGCTTCGGATAGTTCGGTTCATTTCTTCGGACAGAAAAGCGATCAGTCGATGTTCGCTTATTTTATTTGGGGCGCGACTCACAGCAGAGACCGAATAAAACTCACTGATGGTGCGTTCGTGGACTCTCAACAACCCAGATTGTGACCGCGAGATGCGCCGGAAAGTCCCACAAAAAGTGTCCGTCCTCAACGTCGAAGGGCCTTATGATGCTTTTAAAAATGTCAACGTTCGGATGTCCGAGCATCGTTGAATGCACCAGAAATATTTTACAATAAAAGATCTTTAACTTTGCAGTGAAATAAATGTGACGCCAGAGATGAACTCAGTCCTTCATCCGACATCGTGAACAAACAGAGCACAGCTCCACCAGCAGGCTGAGATGGTTCGCTACAGTGTTTTTTATTTCCGTCCCTCTTCTTCTTCGGGTGTTTTTGTGTCACTCAACGTTCTTGTTCTCCAGCTGTCTGGGCAGCTTCCTGCGGTCCTTTCCAGCGTTCCTCTTCCTCTTCTTGCCCAGGAAGCTCTCCAGTTTGCCGCTCTTCTTCAGCTCCTGGTATTTCTCGGCCAGCTGCAGCTTCTTCTTGTCAGCTAGAAAAGAACAAATGACGAAGAGTTCAACTAAATTCAGCATCTCCAGCTTATTCACTCTGTTAGTGGGGGAAATGAAGCGAGCGGACGCGCCGACAGAAACATTCAGCGAGAACTCACAGTTCTTGAGGAAGAACGGTCGCGCGCCCTGATTGGCTCGCTCTCTCTGCTGCCTCTTGAACTGCAGCTCTCTCTCTCTCTGCTGCTCTCGGTTCTTCCTCGCTCGCTCCTGGTTGTCCTGCAGAGGGAGAGAAGTCACGGTTCGGACATTTAAAACAGACTCACAGCATCACGGAGCTTTTATTGTGAAACACCGAGCTTAACCGGAGGTCGGTTTTGGACAATTTGTACTGCAGAGGTTTGTATTTGAGGCAACACTCAAGACTCACCATCCTCTTCAGAAGGAACTCGAGTTCCTCCTTCTGGACGTTGCTCTTCTTCGTCTTCTTCAGCTGCTTCTGGACGATCTGCAGACGAACAACACCATTGCGTTCATTTTCAACACAGATGTTCTCTATTCCTGGGTCAGGTTTAAACCAGCGGCGATCCGGAGCTCTCTCACCTCTCTCTCTCTCTGTTTGATGTCATTGATGAATTTAAACGTCTCCTCAAAAATCTCAGGTTTGTATTCTCCAGACAGGTCGTCAAATCGAGGATCTCGCGACGTCTTGAGTTTGAAAAAGAGAAAACAAGACGGGAGCAGAATAATGAGAGCATGTATAAGAACACCGACTGTGTGGAGTCTGCAGGTCTCCTTCACTCACCGGCTTCCTGACGGAGACGACCTGACGGAGGAACGGAGCTCGTCTCTTGGCTGAAATCTCCATCGGCCTGAAAACACAAACACACAAACGCGTCTAGAACACACACACGAGGGGTAAATACTGAAAGACGGCGCGGCCGCCTGCAGCTGCTGAGACGCGCTCACCTGTTCTTGTTCAGTCGCTTCTTCCTGCTGGCGCCCCGACTCTTGTTGCTGCCGTACGCCACCTCGTTGTAAACTTTGGTTCCCACTTGGTTCTGCAGCTTCATGACTTCCTCGAAGGACATGTTGGAGAGTTCTGGGCGGGTCAGAGAACAGAGAAGAGTCACGGTTTACCAAGAAGCCCGTCGTCGTCACTGTACGCCGAGTCAACGTCAGCGCCGGTGTGATAGGAACCGTAGATTCTGTGTTGCTAGAGGACATCTCCACGTTTCTCTCTTTATCGCACAAAGTGTGAGAAGATATGAGAGAAGACGCACCGTCAACAGGTTTTACAAAATCACGCTGTGCAGCCAAACTTTGTTCAATCACGTCAGACTTCGGTTTATCTTCTAGCGGAGATCTCAACGTTTCCAACGACACCAAATATAAATAGGTTGAAGTATTTCCTATTTGATGGAAGGATTTACTAGAATTGACCTCCTTGTGGTCGTTATTCCCGTCAGGTTGCAGATTACATTCATGTTCGTCTAAAATGTCATCACTCCTGTGTTGCATAATGACAATCAACGATCCTTGAACCTGGAGTCAAAGTGGACGTTTGTGCCAAATTTAAAGAAATCCCCTCCAGGCGTTACCGAGAATGTCCGAATGCTCACGATTATAAATCGGTTCTAAGGAATCCCAGTGGGATTATCCTGACTTAATAAAGGTTATATAATAAATGATATACTTAAGAGACTCGGGGCTCGACAGCAATGATTCATTGGCAATCTCAGCAGTAAGAACAGAGCAGCTGTGCTCACTGATGTCAGACGTTGAGGAGAACCCTCAACACTTCAATTAAATAAATCAAAAGTCCTCTCGGTGGGCGGGTGTTGACTGAACGAGGTTGTTTCAGTTCTCCGTGTTTGATATTCTGCTGATAAACTCACCTTTCTTAATGCCGTCTCTCGTCTGGACCTCGCCGCTACCGCCGGCCTCCTCTGGACCTTCATCGACATCTTCCTCGGAGGCTTCACTGTCTTGGTCCTCCTCTTCTTCCTCACCACCATCCGATCCCTCCTCCTCCTCCTCCTCCTCCTCAGCGTCTCCATCGGACCCCTCTTCCTCTTCGTCCTCCTCACTGACTTCTTCTTCTCCTCCGTGGTGCGGCTCCCCCTCCTCAGCTACTCCTCTTTCAGTGAGCAGAGCGAAGTTCCTCTCCACGTCCGAGTCTTCTTCATCACCGCTGCTGCTGCTGCTGCTCGCTGCCATATTCTTCTTTTCTGAGACTTTCACGTCCCGCCGCTGCTTCTCTTTCCCCTTCATCGCGGTTTCTGTGGTTCTGGGAGATGAAGACGGTGGAAAACCAGAGAAGTGTTAGAATTGATGGCAGTTTGGGACATAAGGTGTTTCCATTTAATGCTACTTTATACTTCTCCTCCACTACATCTCAGAGGTAAATATTGTACTTTTTACATTTGTCTGACAGCTTTAGTTAGTTTTTCATCTCCTTACTGTCCAGAGAAAACCTCGTATCTCCAGATGTGTTGATGTTGAATGTTTGTGATGAAATGTTCCTTTATGTGTTGATAGAAGTCAGTGAGAGGATACGATTCATGCCTCCATCTGTTCTGTTTTGTGAGTGCTCTAAAAACAAATGATGCAAAGATGTTTTGCAATTTCTTATTGACAAGATTTGGCATTATTTTCTGAAACTTTGAACTGTACACGATCTTGTACCAATAAACAGGCCTTAAAACTGTCGGGACATATGTTGCCTGAAAACTATGTAAACATTATAAACTCTGCCTTAAATATTTATTTTTATTATTGATTAATTATTATTTTAATTTTGAAAATTATTTTCTCTATGTATTACATTTTTGCTATTTTTCCCAATTTGTTTGAATGAATGATTTTGCACGTGCAATTTGCTAAAAAAATATTTATATATTAAAAAAAAAGGAAGATTACGCGCCATCTTGGATTTTTACATTCGTTGTAACAAGGACTCCGTACAAAACACAGCATTGTGTGACTTCCTATCGGGTTTACGGATATAGAAACAGGGCAGCATACGATTTAAGATATGTTAGTGTATCGATTAAGAGTTACACTTGGATTCGGGATCATTTCTGCCCAGTTGTGATGCAGATTTATTAGAAATATTAATGTAATGTTTTATTTTGTTAACTTGGTCTCACTTAACGTTGTTTACGGCATCAACTCGTAACGGGAAGTAGTCCGGAGCGACGTAAACATGCCGTCCACATTACGGACAAGCGGCTCAAACTCACTCTATAGTGGTTCAGATGACAATAATGTGTATTTACCTGCTTATGAAGTTATTTAAATCCTCTTATGCTGAGCTCTGTTATCCACGTGTGTTCGTGTTGGCTGCAAGTTTCACTCCAGGAAGATAAACGGAGCATTTCCGGTTTCAAAATAAATGTTTCACTTTATTGTTCGACGGGTTTGGACAACATTAAGGAACAGATGTGTTGCCATTTCATCCAGGAATATTTATTTTGAACACAGATGCCTTCTCTGTTGTATTATTGTTCTGCTTCCAGTTAGGTATTATTTTCTTACACTGTTATTTGTAGGGAAAATACTAACTTCCTGCGCAGTGCTGCCATCTGCTGGTCAGACGTAGCTATTACCGCATTAATTAACAATTTGTTTTCAAATTAAACGCTTCTTACATTTTTCTCTAAAATCATCTACAATAAACGTATATGCATTACCTTCATCAACGCTGAATGTGTTTGTATTCTTTTTAAATGAGTCCATTCTCACATGTGATGGTTTTATTTATGCACTGTGACTTGTGTCCTTGCAGGTAAAACAAAATACATATGTAATGAAAATATACACGTATTAATGTTGTTTAATTTGCACCTGGATCCATGTTATTACTGCTTAGTTATTGTGTTGTCCAATCCCATTGTCCACACCTATGGTCCACAGGTCCATGACGTGCTGATGGCTCTTCGTCCAGAACCAAAGTGCTGACATATTATGAGGTTATTTCTGTCTTTATTATGTAATCAAACAACTTTCCACACTGCAATAAAAAAATAGTTAGATGAATACTAGTGGAGTAAAACATATATATATATATATATATATATATATATATATATATATATATATATATATATATATATATATATATATATATATATATATATATATATATATATATATATATATATATATTGGCTTTTAAAATGTAGTAAGTAAAGCACAAGTGACTCCAAACAAATAAAGATGACGATGACCGGATCAACTTTAGGATCTGAATAAACAGGCAAAAATAATTATTTTATGTTTCACACACCAGCGAGAGAAACGAGGAGGAGTTTATTCTCGTTGCCAGGAGATCCTGGTGACGAGCTCCGTCAAGTTCTACTATTAGAACCGGAATATTGGCAACAAGCTCTTCAAAATAAAAATGCGTAAAAGTTGATATTTTAAACGATAGTGGTTAAAAAAAAGAAGAAAAAAACACTTGTTTTCACACAAGACATTATGTATATTTGAATTAAATGCCTTTTTAAACAAATTACAGTGTCTGTCAATTAGTTTGAGTCCGCATTGGGGGAAATAAAGCAGACTTTCACCGCAGTACAATGTTGAGCTATAACACAATATTAACACTTTTAATGCAGGACTTTTGCGAGTAAGAGTATTTTTATTTCTATATGTTGTGGTATTAGGCTAGTACTTTTACTTAAGTTTGACTTTAAGTTAAATATCTTTAATACTTCCACTACTGCCTTTTAGTAATTATTCATTTAAATTATTCATCATTGATCTATTTATCATTTATATATTATGTATCTATTCATTACATTTTCTTTATCATTGTCTCTGTTTTTATTATTTGTATGTACTATTATTGATTCAAAGATCTGGAACCAGGATACTGTAGTCTAACAAATCCGGGCTTTTATTGTGAAAACTCGTCCCGGAAGTGTTGTTCTGCTCTCCAGCGGAGCGCCGGCTGGTGACCGGTCTGCGTTGATTGAATGGTTTTGATCCAAACACGCTCACAAGTCAGACGGATCCTGGATGTTGAGCAGGATTACCGCTCAGCGGGAGACCTGCTGCAGCTTTGTCATCAAAACGACTCACCTTTTATTTTGTAGGCGGGGTGTGTTTGTTATCGCCTGCAGCCTCATGCACAGCTTCTGCGAAACCATCCTCTTTCTTCTTCTTCTTCTTCTTCTTCTCTCCAGAGGGATCAGACCGCAGACACAGGGAATTAAAGGCCCGCTGGTTCACTGCAACAGGTCGAGGAGGCGCTGATATTTATATATTTATATCATAATGATAACACAGATGAATGTGATGTGAATGAAGCGGGCAGAGGAGACACACGGACCGCAGAGGAGGAGGACGCTTTAATGGTTTCGGCTGCAGTCTGGGTGCGACAGAGCGGAGAACTGCCAACATGATGCCGGTGAGTGTAAAACACTTCATTCTGTTTTATTTATGTGGTGTTTCACCTGTTACTGTCTCCATATAAACGGGCACCACCCTCATTACTACTACTGCAGTTTATTTCAAAACAGAATCCCTTAATTTAACATGTTAAAAACCTTTAGCCGTTAATGTTCAGGTGAAATGATAAGGAAAGCAGTATCTGAAATGGGTCAGATGTCTTAGTATAGTGCTGCTCTTCAAATGTTGATTTTAGGTTGTTTTTTTTTATCCCTGACTGAACTAGAGCTTTAGGGATAATTGTGTATAATCATTAACATTGTCTTCACATAATTGTAAAGTGTTGAGGGTCCAGGTCTGTATAGCTGCCCTTTACAGCACTGAGGCCATGTCCTCTGACTTTTGTTTTTTTAAATGTGAAGAACTTAGTTGACAATCTACAGTGTTGGTAGAATGGGTTACATGGTGGTGATTTTATAGGTATATACTGGACTTTTAGGACAAATAAACAAAGGTATAAATGATCGGTTACCAGTCGTTGAAACAGCATTAACACCCTCTTTTTGTTGAATCAAATTGACAGAATATATTATAATAATAATAATATAATAATCAGGCTGACTGAAGAAATAGATCATGAAAAATCAAAGTAACGTCACAACGAGTTAAGCACGGTGGACTCTAACATGACCTCGGTATTATTCATGGTCCTGTGTGGTTCATTCAACTTATACACATTTATATTCTGTCAAACCCCCAAAAAACTGACTGCGATATTATCAACACAATCGCCCTCCTGTTCATATTATTGTATGTAATACTCCTTCCACCAATAATGCTGATGTAGCATGTTTTAATACTAATAATGATCTTAAAAATCAGCCACAACTACTACATGCGCTGCATTCGCATTGTTTTCATTTTCCCCCAAAGAGGACTGAAGGTCACAAAATCATCCAGCAACAAATCCACGATTTCTACACATTTCAACACCAGACGCAGGAGAAAATGAAATTACAACAAGAGAGTATAATCATCTTTCCAGAGTCCCAAGCAGATCGTGAACATATCTTATTTATTTCTATTTACAATGTGACACAACAAACAAAACAGATTTAAGTAACAAATACAACCGAATGAAAGAAAATAAAGTAATTATCTGTCATCCAGGAGGAACCATCGGCGTCAACATGTTGCCAACTTTACCTGCTTTTAAATAACAAGAGAGAACATCTAAAAAACAGCGGTATGGCCCTTTAAATTGAAGCAGTGTTCAGGCGTCTAAGGGCACTTTAAAGACTAAACAATAAGATTTATCGACGGACAGAAAAATGAATCACTGGTGAAACATTTCCCCGTCGTACTGACAAATGTCCCGAGCAGACGCTCTGAGATCAGCTCGCCACTAATAATAGAACAGCGCCATTGTGCCATTGTCTTCACTGTGTATGGAGGTATTCCCCAGGTTTGAAGGACCTTTTCATCCACGCTGCTGCAGTGCTGCTTCATCCTCCGTTTGACTTCTTTGACATTTTTGGGTTTTCGTCTCTCCTGAAACGCACCATGATAATGTCCCCTGTTAGGTCATCAGTGATTCATTCGTTCTGTTGGTGGGGATGTTGCGTTAAAGTCAGTTTCCCGGTTGATTTCTTTTGTGTCTTCTTCCGATAACTTTAGCCCAACTTCCACCCCGATTAGTCATCTCTACAACACCTGACCGGAACGGAACAGCAACGCTAATCCCAGGATAAGGCCGGTCTTATTGTAGATTTCTCTTAATGTCAACAAATCCCATTAAAAGACCCGAACCGACAGCATGTTAGTGCGTCTCTCAGCACTTCTTGACTTCCTGCCAGTGGCTCTCAGCTCCAAGCCCATTGGTTCAAGCTGTCAGGTCATTAAAAACACATTTTTAGAAAGGTTTCATGGATTTTCTTAAAACAGCTGCTGTAGTTTTTATCAAACAAACCGGAGGAAACAGAGCATTTGTTGGGGACTATTTTCAGCGGTGGATGAATCCACATTTGGTGCTCTAGTGTGTGTGTGTGTGTGTGTGTGTGTGCGTGTGTGTGTGAGATTGAGTCCAAATAAACCACACCGTGTGTGTTCGTGGTGATGAGGGAACATGTGATCCAGTGAAACAGTTCCTGATGTGATGGAGCTCTGTGGCTCAGAGGAAGAACAGATATCAGGCTTTGATACACACACACACACACACACACACACACACACACACACACAACGCTCGTTAGTCGATACATTCGCCGTCGGTTTGGGTCTGAACATGAGATTAGTTGACAAGAAATATAGAATCTCCTCAGACTTGTCCTTTAAGCTCTAACCCAGTCACAGAGGGCAAAGACTTCCATCAACAATAAAACGTCTTGAATCAAAAGTGATTTGTATTCACAAAAAGATAATCAATGTCTTTTACAGACTCTTTGCACAGACCTGCATGAAAGATGAAGGTTTAGAAGAACACGTGTGCAGATTCGTAGCTGAAACTCAGTACAGGTGGTGACGTTCTCTGTATTTGGAGGTTTTTTCCAGCAGACTAATAGTTTTGTTGTTTGGGTTATTGTTGTAAGGCATAACTCCGGCATATACTGAGAATTACAGAAAGCTTTCCCTGCCGGCGATGTGCTTCATCAGCATTGTGTGAACTCGTTTGGAACGGGCTTGAATGTAACATTTGTATGTAAAAGTACACCAGCATTTATCAAACCACAACTTTACTCCAAAGTGGGTTCATTTCAACAGAATTATTGGGATTCAGCAACATCAGATGTGTCCAAATGTCTCTTTTTTTTAAAATCTAAAACATTTGAATGAAAGTGACAGGAGATGGTTTTCAGATGTGATCGGGTATCTTCCCCCTCGCGTGTTGATGGATAAATGAGGAACATGATGAGATGGAGGAGGAAGGTCTGTTTGAGGAAATAAAGAGCTGAACTTCTCTTCCCAGAAACCCTATTGTTATTCAGACAGCAGTGTGCAACATCCGCACAGTGGCTGACATTCAGAGAGCTGCAGCTCTGACTACAGACGAAAAACGAAGGATTCAGACCTCAGATCTGTCTAAAAGTCACTGTGAATTTGGTGCAAATCTCTCAGTCTGCGTTTAGTGTTTAGTACGTGACTCCAACAGCAGAATCATCCCGAAACCTTTCCTACGTGCTTCCTCTGCGACGCGGCGCAGCCCGATCATTACGATACGTCCTCATCTTGCAGGCAAGGGCTCAGCCGAGCTCGCCTTGCTGCTTGGTAACTGTTGCCACAGTGACCAGAAACACACTCACACACACACACACACACGTGCTGTTCAAGGTCATGTGGGAAGAGTTTTATTTCAGTATTCCTCATACGATGAGGAACTGTAATAGGGAACCGTCATGGTTTACAATATCAGCCTGGTGCTGATGTTCGTTATCTAACATCTGATATTTTGTTCCGTTTTTCTGTCGAGCTTGCGAAGCTTTAGTGCGACACAGCAGACGACACGGAGCAGCTTTCTGTTGCTGCGTCCTGACCACTGGGCATGACACGGCGCTTTCACACCTTAAGCCAAGCTCAAGGCCTTTTCACAATCGTCAGACCGCTGTGTGGAGCACACTACTAATCGGGGGGGGGGGGGGTCTTGAATCCTGACTGGACCTGCCTTGAATCCTTGAATCCTCGGGACCGTTTCTTGTAATCATGTCGTTGTTGGTCCGCGTTGCAAATGCAACACATGCAGTTAAGTTCCTATGTTACATGCGACCCCTCAGGTTTTACCCCCCCAACCCGTGTCGTGTGCTCTCATTGGCGGGTGTGTCTCTCGGCTCTTTGAACACTTCACACGTGGCACTCGAGTACCGATTTGCGAGCGCCGAGCCAACGACAACGTGCCTCCGATTTGGGGCTTTTGTCGGGCAGCTCCAAAAAGTCGGAGAGTGTAAAATGAGGGCTAAAGTCGTGTCGTGTGAACTAGCCATTGACCGAGAGCAGATTGTCCGGAAGCTAACAAGCTAACAACACTCGTCGGGGGCCGTTCGCACGTAGCGTCTAAAAACACGTGGAAAACGTACTCGGTAACCAAAACCTGCAATGATGATGACGTTGCGGTAATTTAGCGGCGAGCCTCACTGACTGAACTTAACAAAGTCAAAGACGAATATATTCCAGCATCCTTTTCCGTGTCAATTTGGCTGAACTTTCGAAAAGTGAAGCAAGGAAACGGGGATAGTTATTAATAGTTAATCACGTTGTTACTCATTTTAAGGAACAAACTACTGGGTATGTGTAACAAGAGCTACCAGACTGTCATCACATTGGATTAATGTGTAAAAGCTCCCAAGTCAGAATGATGGGGGGGGGGGGGTCCTGTGCAATAACATTGAGCACGTCGGTGTAATTTGGTAATGATGACGGGACTTTGGTGGGTTTAGAGGTTTATCGTTAGACGACGGCAGCAGGGCCGCTGCCTGTCGGTCGATTGGTTAATTGATTTCATCAGTGACCTGTTGGTGAACCTCGGAGCGTTTGTCCCGAACCCGCAGCGACAGACAATCAATTAGTGACTCGTAAATATGTGTGAACGATCCCAATGTGCCATTTTTAATGTGCAGCAGGCAGCCAATCAGAGAGCGGTTCAGTGGAAGCGTCCTGTGTCGATGTTGTTGACTGTGGTAGAGTCCTGAACAGCAGGCGGGGTTTGGTGTGTGTGTGTGTGTGTGTGTGTGTGTGTGTGTGTGTGTGTGTGTGTGTGTGTGTGTGTGTGTGTGTGTGTGTGTGTGTGTGTGTGTGTGTGTCTCATTAATCCAATATTGGTGCGTCACGTGACGCTGTCGGCCATATGGCTCCAGCCGTCCGCGCCGCCTACAGAACATTTGGGATGCGCCAGCTGCCGCCAAATTTTCCTCGAGCAGGAAACAGAACCAGACACAGCAGGACTGACTGAAAACTTCAATCATTCATTTTCATAACAATGCAGGTTATATATATTTTTTGCAACTTTCGTTGACTTGTTGCCTGTTCACGCCCCAAAAACAAAACTTCTTTTCACATTCAGTTATATTGTTTTATCTTAAGTCTGATAACGTTTGTCTTCAATACAGTTAAAGAAAATGATTTAGTTAAAATACGATGAACCTTTAAAAAGGAAATTCAGTTGTTGTTGCTGCAGCACAAGGACAGAAGTAGTGCGGATACATAGAGCAAGTAAACGAAATAAAAGATACGAGGTATATGAAAAGTTACAGATCTTAATAACAATTTTCCTGATGCGTCTTATTTTCTCAAGAGAGGTCAGAATCACTGATCGGTCTGCAGCTTTGCTGTTGTTAATTTAAAGTTAAATTGGTGCTGTAATTCTTTGTCAGGGCTGGATATTGTTCGACATGATTCAATACTAGTGTTGGTACAAAACCACAATTTCAGTTTCAATAACGATGCCATTGAACAGCATCCCCCCCCGTGTTCCATTCCGGCCTCCAGACCTTTTGTTGCACGTCATCTGGAAGAGGCTGTTGACGTGCTGCAGACGGGAGATGGTTCGTTAATTCCCTCCCTCGCAGCAGAGGGGTGTTGTGGGCCGGTTGGTGGCATTAAGCTGCGTGATGCTGCGCTAATTCCTGGCTGGATTAAGAGCTGCATCCTCAGGAGTTTAATGAGGCCTCGGACTGACAGACAGACGGGTGTGCTTCCTGTTCTAAGCCGTCACTGTCACCTTGTTCTGGGTGTTTATGGAAATGAATCGGCCTTTTACACTCTGTATATATTTTAGATAAGAGAGACTTAAAGGGTCACTCTGCAGGCCGGAATAGAGAGCTCGGTAGCTCCATCCATGAGAAGTTGTGTCAGAAAAATGGCAGCAAGCAGCATTCCACCACTCTTAATATGCCAACTATGTCGATAGGATTATGGTGCTAAGTACATTTACTCAAATACTATTATAAATCTACATCTCAGAGGTTAATATTGTACTTTCCACTCCCCTCAATTTGTCTCACAGCTTTACATTACTGTCTTTAGATTACTGTTTTTCATCTTCAGATGTGCTGATGTTGAATGTTTGTGATGAACTGAAGGATGAAATGTTCCTTTATGTGTCGATAAAATGCTCCTTCTTCAGATGAATAAACTCTTTAAAGAGCCTCTTGGATCAGCTGGAAGATGCTTCAGAACAAAGCTGACAACAGGTTGTTTGTTCTTTCTAGAGATACGAGGTTCTCACAGGACAGAGACGCTACGAACATGAAGATCTTATAGAATATGATGCACTGATGAAGATTAAACTAAACAACAGGATATAAAGGAGTTAAACACATCTACAGCAGTACAATGCAACAAACACATTAATGCAGCAGTGATATTAATCCAATGGCATCATGTATAATAGCAAAACACTGACGGGGAACATTTTACTGCACTATGAGTACTTTACCTTTCATACTTTACATTTTACTGATAATACTGACATCATTTTACTTTAGTAAGATTTAGAATGCCCGGGACGTACTGAGGTTCTGTAACCGGCCTCACTGGCGCCCGGAGGTCTCCCTCCCTGCGGTCGTCCTGAGGGACAGACTCCCCTCCCTGCTCTGATTGGCTGCGGCACTTTCTGGTCGACCTCAGTTTGGGTGACTGACGGCAGTGACCCACTTCATCCGCAGGAACCTGAAGGGAGACGGCGGTGCTCCACTTTTCCACCAGAGCTCCATGTAGGACAGCTAATTCATCTCTGCCACGGAGTCTGTTGACTTTATTAGTTTTAATGAAGGAGGGACTCAAAAGATGTCTGGACCACTGAGATTCTCTGTTGACGATGACACCGGTTAAGCAGTAGAAATCTCCCATGAGCCACCTCTGCAGACCACCTAACGGACCACAGTGTTACATGACGGCCTCTTTGAATGTGGCACCTCATTTCCATTTGCTGCAGCACAGAGTCCACTGTGTGTCTCTGGGAACCTTTTAGTTTGAGTAACAGCCGACAAAGTGAAGTATTACCCCAAAATAAATCCTCTCCCTCAGTAATTAGGATTTAAAAAGCCCAAAATTTAGCGTTTTTAGCTGGAAACAGCTCGCCGTTTAAGCTCCTTGATGGCGACTCTGTGTACTCAATCCCAATTTCTCTCTGCCAGGTTCACACTTTATCTGCTGCCACCAAGTGAGAGAGTACATCCTCAGAAATACAGCAAATCGGCTCCAATTCATCAGAAACGCTTCATCGAAACGCTGCCTCCGTGCCGGTTGGCGGGCCGTGGGAGCCGATCTGGCTCTGGGCCCGACAGCAGATACCCTGCTGGAGTAACAGATGGCCCAGTGCATCATGGGAGTTATGTCCACACATATCTATTATAGTCCTAAACAGCACAGGAAGCTGCCGTAAAAAGGTGAAGAAGGCAGGTTGAGTGTGACGCATCACATACCGGTTTAACTATCAACACAATCTGTCGAAGGACATGCCAATGTGTTAAAGTACAGGAAACTGGTGTTCCATTCGTATGTCGCCATCACCAGTTTCTTTCTGTTGTTTCCTAAATGTCCTGGTTCAGATGCTCTGTTTGGTTACAGAGAAACCAGGTCCGAAGAGAGAGCACTGCGCCATCTGGGCGTCTGCTTTGATGTGAGATTGACGGTCATTAATAATTAGTGTTGGCAGGAAGTGACTTCTTCACTTCTACTGTTACAGGTGAAACATTCGCACTTTCCTTACAGAACTTCCAAAGAGGTTATTACAAGTCATAAAGAAACACTTGGTTCTAAAAACACTTAAATCAACCGATAAAATATTACGCAACTTCAAATTTCTCGGAATAAAAACACATAACCTCGGTGTTGTCAGTGGTGGGAAAGCTCCAACAGACATTCACACGATATTATCTGTTGGGGGGGGGGGGATGAAATATAACCCTAATTTTTCCTGGTGTGTCTGCTGTGTGTGTGCAGATGTTCCTCACCGTGTACCTCAGCAACAACGACCAGCACTTCAGCGAGGTTCCCATCACGCCGGAGACGCTGTGCAGAGATGTGGTGGAGCTCTGCAAGGAGCCCGGCGAGGCCGACTGCTACCTGGCCGAGACGTGGAGAGGCTCGGGTGAGTTTCCACTTCAAAGCGTCAATAAATATATCTTATCTTATTAAAGCTAACACACTGGTTTCTTATCTGACTTTCCTGAAATAAGCAGTCTTATGTTTTTGATTTGTATCCCCTCAGAACATGTCGTTGGAGAAGGGGAGCGGATGTTGGAGGTGTTGCAGCGGTGGGGGCAGCAGAGGGGGGAGGTTCGCTACCTCCTGCGTCACCAGAGAGCTCCAGGGAGAGAGTCGGGTGAGGAAACACCTGTCTCGCCACCGCACAGCGGGATGCCACGTGTTTCTCTGTGGGAAGCCAGTGAGGGATCGCGTTCTTGTCGCTGCTCGAGGGCCTCCCTCTGGTTGGTCTGTGTGAAGGCAGGGGGGGGGGGGTGCTTGTCCAGACTCCTCACAGGTATGAAAAGAAGCAGCTGGTGACTCCATGAGTGTCCATGAGGCGATACATGGCTGTCTACATCCTCCACAGGACAACAGTGGACGGTTCACAGAGATGAAGACCTCAGTGCGGAGGACCGGGCCGTCCACAAACAGGGAGAAACACAATACAGATGTGACGTTTGCAGTCTCCTGCCACAAAGCTTGATTGGCTCCTTGTGAAGTCCTTTCCCACCTCAATGGTGGTTTGCCATTTTTCACCCAGAGGAAGACTAAGACGTCTGAGTGCCCTTTAAATTTGATTATGATCTTGTGTAAAGACTTAACAGAATTATCTGAACAGCCTCCAGCTATGCAGAGTTCAGATTACACGATATCCGTCTGATAACACTCCGACCTGGCGCGGCAGCTTCTGGTTTCACGCGGCGAAGCGAGAGAGGAATGATGCTGCTGTTGCTGTCAGGCGGAGCAGCTCCTTCCCCAACACATCGAGTCTCAGACCACGTGATGAACGACCAGCTGTGATTGGTCGAGGTCAAACACGTAGTCCGCCAAGTCACAGCGAGACTTCCTGACTGTGACTCGGTGGTGTGCAGATGTAGATCACTGCATCTGTGTATCCTGCTGACACTGTCATTTTGAGTCTGATTTCTCTTTCATAGTTTCTCGTTTTACTCTCATGTTTTTATTCGTCCATGCTTCTAATCATTTATTTATTTCTGTCCTTTATTCATCTCATCTTGTGTTCAATGTGTCGCTCAGCTCCAAATTTAACAACATAAGACGCCCCAGCTACAAAAAAAGGAAATGCATTAAAGCCGCAACTTGTAACAAAAACACTTTAAATGTGACTCCAGCTTGTACTTTGGAGATTTGGTAGAAATCACTTTGTTGAGCTGCAAAACTCTTGACATTTTATGTGGCGTAAGTTGTAGCTGAGAAAGTGCAAACTCATCTTAATTAGTAGTGAAAGTATTTGTCAAGACGGAGTATAAATACTTCCAACAACTGCCTTCAGCTGAGCATTCCCAGTAATCCAGTTGTTTTTTTTGTGCATGTGGAATTGAAGTTAGCACACGGTGCAGATCAACAGCAGGGTGGTCTGTACAGTAATGGAGGAGGCTCCGTGTGTTACAGTAGACGACAAACTGTAATCAGCGTATGACTCAAGGGAGTCGAGTGTGCAAACAAAGAAATCCCCTCTGAGGTTTTCCTGTGCTGATTAACAGTCGGACAGTTTCCCCCATCGGGTCATTGTGAGACCTGATCTCTTAAACACTGTGCGTTACCTCAGAGGACAAGGCTGGTGCTCTTTTATATTGTTCTTATAGCCAACGAATCCCATGTGCAGCCGCAAACCAACAGCATGTTAGTCCGTCTCCCAATATTTTCTGACTTCCTGTCTGTAGCTCTCAGCTCAAAGCCCATTGGTTCTTACTGAAAATGTAAATATATTAAACCACAAATATATAGTTTCGTTTAAAGGCTCAGTAATGTCCTAAAACAGCTGTTCGCTGTAGTTTTTATCAAACAAACAGGAGGAAATAGGGCATTTGTTGGGGACTATTTTCAGCAGCGGATTTATCCACATTTGGTGCTCTGGAGATGAATGTCAGACTCGAGCACAGCACCCACATTTCTGACCTGTGGGGGTTTTTTTTCCAAGATTTTTTAGCACCGATGACAAACAATTAGTTTTGTTCTTGTTGCGCTTCAGAAAGTTGTGGGATGTCGATGTCTGTGAGGGTTTACGAGGACGGGTAGAACAGTGTGTCATAAGCCTAATTACGATAACAGAAGTTGTTTTCAACACAAGTTGATGGGGATGTCATTAGTTCTGCAGGTATTTGATTCAAAGTCAGAGGGTCACTGTTAATCCTTGGGGGACCTTTGATGTCTATGCCAAATGTCACCGCAATCAATCCAAAAGTTTATAAGAAATTTCATTCCAAACAATCCTGAGACTGCTGGCAGCGCTGAAAATGCAAAAATTTGCATTAACACTCATTTTATTTTTACATCCAGGTGGATCCAGAGCTGCAGATGAGATGATGAAGAGGAACCAGGTGAAAGCGTCTGTGGAGAGATGTCTGGAGAACGGGGTGAGACACTTTCACAGTTTCCGTGTCGTCCAGTACAGGGACGTGTTTAGCCTAGCTCAGCACAAAGACTGGAAGCAGGGGGAAACTGTTAGCCTAGCTCCATCAACAGAGAAACTAAATCCAGCAGTTAGCGTTGGAGCTATTGTTGGCTCTCGGCACGCTAGAGCCTCCGCCACCTGTGCCGTCATTTGAATGCACAGAAAGTTGTGTCTTGCTGTGCTTCGGTGCGAAGGCTGCACTGTTTGCATCTCTGAAAGTTCATGTCCATTTGAAGGTGAACTCTGTGTGTGTGTGTGTGTGTGTGTGTGTGTGTGTGTGTGTGTGTGTGTGTGTGTGTGTGTGTGTGTGTGTGTGTGTGTGTGTGTGTGTGTGTGTGTGTGTGTGTGTGTGTGTGTGTGTGTGTTGCAGGTCTCGGCTCCTCGTCTGGACGTGACACTGAGCGACCTGCAGGATCTGGCAACCAGACAGCAGCAGCAGATTAATGCACAGCAGCAGCTGCTGGCCTCCAAGGTGCGAAACACCCAACACTCTACTGCTAATGCTAGTACTGATACTGCTATTGTCATCTTTACAGTAGTACACTCATACAAATACTCTAATTCAGCTACTACTGATTGCTGGGAACATTGGTCTCCACCTGATGATGTGTGGTGATAATCAAACCTAACTGGTCATTGAAATGATGCTTTGTTTGAATGTTTTTCATTTGTGTGACTTCTTGAGCACATTTAGATTTTAAAAAACTATAAAACTATACTGTAAGAATATACAATCAATATATTTAAATTGATCCAGAGATTATTTGGCCAAGTGGCCATGTGAGGAACTGCAGTTTCTGGGACATCCCATTGGCATCATTCTTCAGCACTGGAGGCTGACCCTTGCTCTAAACACACCTAATGAACAGTAAAACATTCAGAGGTAGCGTAAGCAATGCGAATACGACATCATGCATACGTGGCCAGAGCAGGAACAGACAGCATTGTGTTTATTAGACACAAGTTATTGGGAAATTGTAATGCTCGCTTAAAGAAGCAGGTTGACAGTTGCTTTACTATTATTATTTATCTCAGGAATCTAAATAAACAGGGAAATAATCATTTATACAGAAAAAAAAACAGTGCCACCAAAACATACATAATAAACACATGCATTCAGCTCAAACAGAGCTGTTGACTGAATGTGGTTGCCGGGTGTTGCAGGAGCAGCGGCTGCGCTACCTGAAGCTGCAGGATCAGCGGCAGCAGCAGCCGGAGACGTCTGACCAGGAGCGACTGCAGCAGCTCAGAGAGAACGCACACAACCAGGAGGCCAAGCTGCGACGGGTCCGGGCCCTCAGGGGCCAGGTGGAGCAGAAACGCCTCAGCAACAGCAAGCTAGGTCAGTGTGACGACGGAGGTCTGGGTTGGCTAATTAACCATACATATATATATATATATATATATATATATATATATATATATAAAAATCCTTTTATTCATCTGTGTTCGTTGTTCCAGTGGAGGAGATCGAGCAGATGACCGGTCTGTTCCAGCAGAAGCAGCGAGAGATGCTGGTCGCCGTGTCGAGGGTGGAGGAGCTGAGCGACCAGCTGGAGGCGTTGAGGAGCAACAGACTGGAGGCTCTTCTTCCTCCTCCTCCTCCTCCTCCTCATCCTCTCCATCATCACCACAACACCTCCTCCACAGCTGAGCTGGAGCGCCTCTATAAGGAGCTGCAGGTGAGACCTATAATAATGCATCAGTGCTTCATAGAGCAAACGGTTAACCTTTCATAGATGAATCGCTTGGTCTATGAAACGTCGTAAAGTAGTACAGAAATGACTCAACGCGACTCCTCAGAGCCGCGGTGACGTCTTCAAAAGATATTTTCAAAACATACCTCCACTGTCAGAGTGTTCGTGATGCTAACCAGCTCGCTAGACAGCGACAAGCTAGTGCAGCTAGCTTGAGCTTAGCGGGAAGGCTACGCTAACTAGCTAATGTAGACGTTGCAACGTTAGCCTCCTTCGTACCAGTTTTTTGACCGCGCTCCGTCCCTCACACGGCAGTCGAGGAACAAGTTGAACCAGGACCAGAGCGGCAGGCTGCAGCAGCAGAGGGACAGCCTGAACAAGAGGAACCTGGAGGTGGTGTCGATGGACCGACGGCTGGCCGAGCTCCGCCAGCGCCTCTGGAAGAAGAAGGCTGCCCTGCAGCAGAAAGAGAACCTGCCGGTGAGTGCACACAGCCAAAAAAGTAGATAATAACAATATTTACAAAATATTTACTTTTATTTTCTAGAGAGATTCTATTGGTCCTTTATACTGGGGCAACTTGTGGTGAGCTTAGAATCAGGATAAGCCTTTGTTTGCTAAATTAGCGACCTTCAAGTAGTTGTATTGAGCTAATTTTCTATTAATAATGTATTCAGATTTTTTACTTAAAATTGCAAAATTCCAAATTCAGAGCGCATATATATATATATATATATATATATATATATATATATAGCAGCTAAAGTTGCAAACAGTGCTAACAGTGCTAACAGTGCCAACAACAGCAGCAGTGCTGACAGAGCTAACAGTGTTTACCTGGGGCAGAGTGGCTGTGATTAGCTAGCCAGTGGGGGGGGCACGCACACACACACACACACACACACACACACACACACAGTCCCCTCTGACTGTTATACTATTATATATTACATCATGAGATAATTACGTCTCATTTTGAACTAATAACTAATGATTATTTTCATTATGGATTAATCTGCCGATTATTGTCTCCATTAATTGATTGATTGTTTAGTTTGTAAAAATAGTGAAAATATTGAGAAATGCCGTCACAATTACTCAGAGCCCAAAGTATCACCTTTACACTCCAAACCTCAACATTATTACGAATATATTACAATTACTAAAGCAGCAAATATTCACATTCATGAAGCTGGAACCATGAAATGTTTTTACGTGAAGAATGACTTAAACCATCAAAATAGTTAATTTCAACTAAACGATTTAATCAATGAATATTTTCAGCTGTACGTTCACAGTTTGATGTTTTGTTTGTAAAAATCTTTGTAAACGAACTAAAGCTGTCATTTAAATGTGGTGAAGAAAAAGAAGAAAGTGGAATGAGGAAAAAATATTCAGGGAAAGTACAAGTACCTCAAATTTGTACTTAAGTAACTAGTAATATCTCAGTAAATATACTCATATTACATATTACATTACACCACAGCTTTCTGCCGCCACCGTCAAGTTTCGTTTGATAACCGCTTTTCATTGGACAAAAACTCTGCAGACGTTTAACATCAGTAAACATCAAATGGTTCTCTTTCAGGCGGCTTCAGACGGAGTGGCCCCTCAGCACGCCGTGGGCTCCAGAGTGGCGGCGGTGGGGCCGTACATCCAGTCGTCCTCGTCCACGACGAGCTCTCAGGGGCCTCCTGTCCTGGCTCGCCACGAGGTTCTGGTGAAGCCGGCGTACCCGGACGGCACCGCCACGCTGCCCATGCCCGACTCGTCCCTGAAGCCGCCTCCCAGACCAGTCAAACCCGCCTCAGGTACGGTACCGGAAGTTACGATAGACAGAAAAAGGAGGATATTTACTGTAAGAAGTTGTTTATTTGATCTCAAACTGAAGGTCCAAGCTGTTTTGGACAGATGTCACAGTGTTTGAACACCAGTTTCTCGCCTCTTCATAGGTTTTGCCACATCAAAAATAGGCAAACTCTCTGACTGGCCCAGCTCGTTTTCTGAGTCCAGTGGAGGTTACAGCCACGCCTCCACGCTGCCTCGCATGTCCAGCCTCAGCGGCCACAACTTAGGTCAGTTGGAGCACGATTTCTATATGAAGGTTTTTTTTGGCAACAGTAAATGATTTGATTCTCAGACGCTGGCTACGCAATCGCAAATATCGACTGTTTTTGAAAAGTCTCACTGTTGGTGCGTTCGAGGAGGCTCTAGATTTGAGGATTGACTTCCTGTCTGGGAGGTTTAAAACTGCTGACCTTGTTTAAAAATGCCACACGGTAGAAGACCACGGTGTTGATGATGATGATGATGCCCCTCTCATCCCTCTCGTAGACGGTAAGACCCTCACAGATAGGAAGGCCCTCTCTGGGTCTGACATCCCGCCCCCTGTCCCCTCACGGACCAATCACATCACTGAGAAGCTGCTCAGGGACAATCAGGTATCAAGGGACTCTCACTTCTATTTCCTATTACATGTTCATTTATGTGGAGAAATTAAAATAATTAGTGTCATTGTGTTGGACTATCGTGAGCCGGCAGCTACAGGTAATGAGGAGTGCAACTGTGAATCCCGTAGTTTTTCAAAATAAAAGCTTTTTATGTCTGGAATCAACCTCTGGAAATCAGATCCCCAAGTCAGCAGAATTGCTTTGCTGTATTTCACCTTTAGGCTGCTGGTAAAGGTCCGCCTCCAGTTCCCAGTAAGCCCAAACCGTTCTCCTCGTCCGGCCCGCCGACCTTCTCCAAGCCCCCCTACAGCACCGGGACCTTCCCCGGTAAGGTGCGACCGGTCGGGGGCCACCTCAGGGCCGCGGGAGTCCTCTCCAGCCGCAGCCATACCCTCCCCCTGCCCAGCAAGCAGGAGAGTCCGCCGGCCGCCGCCGTGCGGCCGTACACCCCCGAGCTCTCGGAGGCCACCCCCCCTGTGCTGCAGAAGCCTCAGACTCTGGCGGCTTCGTCCATCTACTCCATGTACACCCAGCAGGGGAAGGGCTACCTGCCGAGCGGCCAGGGCACGCTGCCCCGCAGCCAGCCCAGAGGTGACGCACCAACACAGCCAATGACACAATTATTTAGGTTTTAATCAGGATACGGTTTCTTCTTCTTCTTCTTAAAGGGATAGTTTGGGTATTTTTAAGTTATTATTCCAGCTGTTCAACAGATTTGTCATCGCTGCCTCTGACTTCCATGTCTCTCCCTCCTCACAGTGTACGGTAAACCGGCTCGCGGGGGTCAGCAGACCGTCGCCTCAGACGTCATGAACTCTGGGCCTTGTGCGTCCGAAGGGAGCGAGGCTGACAACGGCGTCGGTGCCGAGGCGGCAGAGCGCAGCACCCCGCGGCCGCTGAGCCCCACCAAGCTCCTCCCCTTCCTGTCCAACAACCCTCACAGGAACCCCAGCGACGCCGACCTGGAGGCCCTGCGCCGCCGGCTGCACCACGCCCCGCGGCCCCTGAAGAAACGGAGCTCCATCACGGAGCCCGAGGGCCCGGCGGGTCCCAACATCCAGAAGCTGCTCTACCAGAAAACCACTCTGGCTGCAATGGAAACCATCCCGATGGAGACGGTCAGTCCGGCGGGGACGTACGTCCAGCCTCACGAGGACGGGACGGGCGGTGCCGACGGGATGTTCAGAGTCGATGACAACCAGCCGCCCGCTGAGAGCCCGGAGGACGGTCTGACTCCGCCCCCTCTGCCCCCCCGTGCACCCATCCCTGACCCCGCCGCCTGCCGCTCCCTGCCCCCCCCTCTGGAGGACAAGGAAGAGGTTTGTCCGCCCGCCTCGGTCCGCCTGGGCTTTTTTGCCGACGAGTTCCCCCCCTACCCGCCTCCACCTTACCCCACCTGTGAGGAGGGGGATCAGGGAGATGACTCCTTCAACCTGCAGCCGCCGGAGGTCACGGGACAGGTGACGGTGCCCCCGGTGAGTGTTCCCAGAGTAGCGGTTAACGGGGTACTAGAATACAAAACTTCTGGTTATTGCTTTGCTAACTAAAGGGTCACGTCACCTAAATGATGAAAAACGGTCTCCTCTCTCAGGGTAAGAAGTCGATCCTCCGTAAAGCCGACTCGGAGCGGATCGACCACAGCATGCGGGTCAAGTTCAACCCTCTGGCCCTGCTGCTGGACTCGTCTCTGGAGGGCGAGTACGACCTCGTCCAGAGGGTCATCTACGACGTGAGTCACTCCACCGCCTGCTCTCAGTCTGCTGGTCCACCACGAGACAGTTTGACGGAACTCAGGGACTCTCGCAGATCTCCTCAAATTTTCACAAGCACAGAAAATGTGATGATTGTTATAGAATAATTGAACTCTATGAAGTGCTTATAACGGCTCAAAAGATGTGATATGTTCCTTAAATCTTAGATTTGATCACTTATCATTATATATGTATATAAACAGCAGCTAAACAAAGTGGATGTAGGTATGAAGTGTTGTGGTTCTGTATTTAAATGTGCTGTTCATTTAGTCACAGGTTGTGTTATTTCGGGTACTTTGTTTAATTTTTAGTATAACGTTTCAATTTCGATTAATGTGACTTCACGGAAGATTTTGAATGTTTTGAGCTTGAAAAACAATCATTTTAAAATCTATTGAATATTGGAGTGACATGCTTGAAACCAGCGTCTTTGCTCCGGATTACGTGAAAAATAAGGTAATCGCGCGTGCGTCCTGCAGGTGGACGACCCCAGCTCGCCGAACGACGAGGGCATCACGGCGCTGCACAACGCCGTCTGCGCCGGCCACACGGAGATCGTCAAGTTTCTGGTTCAGTTCGGGGTCAACGCCAACGCTGCCGACAGCGACGGCTGGTGAGTTTGAACCAGAACGACATTTCGGGGCTTCACAGTCCCGCCTCGCCGATGATTCAAGAGTTTTTATTGTAAGAAGATGACGTCCTCAGTGTTTATTCCTCCTACAAAGCTGTGATTGGCCGGCTTTGTAGGAGGCTTTGAAAATGGCTTCAAATCGGAGATGCGTGAGATGATTCAGACGTCTGGGTTCGAACCTTTCAAACCTTCCTCCCTCCCTCCCTCTCTCCTCGTCTCCAGGACGCCCCTCCACTGCGCCGCCTCCTGTAACAATGTTCAGGTCTGCAAGTTCCTGGTGGAGTCGGGGGCCGCGGTGTTCGCCACCACGTACAGCGACATGCAGACGGCCGCCGACAAGTGTGAGGAGATGGAAGACGGCTACGCCCAGTGCTCCCAGTTCCTCTACGGTGAGACTAAACGCACCGCGTGGAAGAACCAGAAGGGCCTCCAGGGACCATCGATGAGGTCCCAGTGATCCCGGTGACCTTACAGGGGGGCCACATACAAGTTGAGGGGTCTCTGAGGGTGTTTCCTCGTCCTGAGATAGTTTGAGGAGTTTTCAGGGTTCCTTAAGGAGCTCTCGTGAGTTCTCAGGAAAGATTTCAGGGTTCATTGAGGAAATATTGAGGGTGCGTATACAGAGGTCCCTGGGGTCCCTGCTAGTGTTTCAGAGTCATTACGGAGGTTGTGATTCTGGTCCGTACACTTCATTGCAGTCGTTAGTTTGTAAATGTCTCTCTGTGTGTGTTTGCGTGGCGGCAGGCGTTCAGGAGAAGATGGGCGTGATGAACCGCGGCGTGGTGTACGCCCTGTGGGACTACGAGCCGCAGAGCGACGACGAGCTGGGCTTCAGCGAGGGCGACTGCATGACGGTGCTGCGGCGCGACGACGAGGTGGAGACGGACTGGTGGTGGGCGAGATGTGCCGACCGGGAGGGCTACATCCCCCGCAACCTGCTGGGGGTGAGACAGAGACAGAGACGCTGACAGCTCATAGGAAAAAAAAAAGTGTGACGTCCGGCTCTCTACGTTGAGCTCCACGGGGAATTGAACCGTCGACCCTGTCGGCTGTTTCCTCCTAAATCAGTTTTCGTCAGGTTTAAAAGCGGCTCTGAGAATTCTGTTACTCAATAATCTTACGTAACAAGTTTCAGAATTTAAATGTTGTCTCGATCTTCTTTTTAACGACACATTCGTTCCCCTTTTTATTTCCCAGCTCTATCTGAGGATCAAGCTGCGGCAGAGGAGCCTGGCTTAACCGCCGACTGACCAAAGACCAAAATGTTACGAGAAGGAGTTTAAACCTCCGGACTCGAGGTTCTGAACTGCTGTTGGACCTCGGCACAACGAATGTCTCATCATGAGCTCATTGTCATTGCTGGAGGGACAGAAGAGGAAACAGTAGTTCATCAGCATCCTGTGCTAAAATGAACAGATTATCACTTTACCAAAATTCATCGGCAGATATTTGACTTTTGCCAGTGACTCATTAAATCTGCTGCCTTTTGGGTTCATGTTGTAAGTTTTTTAAGATTTCATTTTATTTGAATGAATAGCAGAGAGAGAGTGACTAATGTCCCAACGGTTGGTTGGTTTTGTCTTTATTAAAGTATTTAAAGGTACAGTCCCGTTTTGTTACAGCATCCACTAGCTTTCAGAATCGTAACGCATCTAGGAAGTGTTTCACCCAATATGGAGTTCATTTTTATGTTCTTCATGAAGTAAGGATGTTGTACGGAGCCCAAAGTCCCAAAATCCGGGTTGTTTTTTTTTCCTCTCACAAGTTTGTGACTTGAGGGAACAAAACAACAAGTTCGTGGTTTGTGGGAATTAAATATGAACTTGTGCAGAGAAGCTAGTGACGTCTGTAAACTGGACGATACATTGTACAAGCAAGATATAAAAACTTTTGTTTCTTTGGAGCTCTGTAGTGCAGATGATTTTTTCACCAGGTAATTTAAAAAATAATTTGTAGCCGTTTTTTTGTTGTGCACTTTTGCAGATTTGATCAAATCCAGCCGAGAGCCTGAGAAGGGCTCGACTGTCAACAGGCTGCCATTAGTTCAGGTTAGTTTGATATTGATGTCGTTAATGAACACTTACAGGAACTATGTGAGAAGGGAAAGCACTCGTTTAAGAGTAGACGACGGTTTGGATTTATTTTGGGGTTTTTTAATTGTTATAAAAGTTTATTTACAAGAGTCCCTGTTCTGCTACAGGGCAGAGTTTGTGTCATTTTTTTAAACGATAAAGTCAGAAGCAGATTTAAAAAAAGACAATCTACATCAGCTGATATCATATAGTGAAAATCGACATTTTTAATCATCTATCTGTCTTTTTTGTGTCGAAACGAGGACTTAAATTACAAACTAAACGTGTAATCTCAGTATTGTTGTATTATACTGGACCGGTAGATCAGCTCAAATCAATTTTAAATAAGAGGATGCAAGTGGTGTTTTTTATTTATTTTATTTTTTATTTATTTTATTATTTAGCCAGGCTAACAGTTTCCACCAGCTTCCTGTCTTTGTGCTAAGCTAAGCTAAACACCTGCTGGACCGCTCTGTGTTCTGGACACACGGATATGAAACTGACTTCTTCATCTCTGACTCTGGCGAAGACTGAGAACGAGAAGATTGTTTTTAAAATAAAAAAGTAAAACAAATCACACCTTCTGTCCTCAATGCTCCATTTTCACTTCCTGCAAGAAACATGAATGATATAAAGTAAGCGTTTCACTCATGTTGTTTCAAGTTTATTTATTAGTTCGAGGGACGGTCGGGAACAGCCACTCTTTGACGTTTAAACGTCCAGCTGGTGGCCTCTCAGCTCGGCGCTCTGCAGGATCACATGCTGACTCAGCAGACAAAGTGCAAAGAACTCCATTTGAACAGGAAGCAGGTTCAAACGCTACAGGATCCATGGAAAGTACATTCGATATTAAGGTTTACAATTGCACAGAACCTCAGAAAAAAAAAAAAAAATCAAATAAAAAACGGTTTAAAACACTTCATATATTACTTCATACTTTAAATGAGCATGCAGGTTATGTTTAGCAACAAGCTGCCCGGTACATCAAACCTTCTACACATGAACGCGTGATCGCAACAAACTGGAAACCCCCAGATGCAAACATGAAGTCTGTAGATGCAGATGTTAAACGTAGAAGCAGCTCGAGCTCACGAGTCTCAACAAAGTGAACAAAGTAAGGCTGTAAAGTAACGTTCTCCTAAAACATCGTTCTGTTCCCCAGAAACGCGGTCAATGATTCATCTGAAAAAGAAAACTGATTGTGGTTTATTATCTATTGTGGTAATTAATATCGGGCTGAATTGGGGAAAAGTCAACAGGTTTCTGCTCCGGAGCCCCGTCGGCTGGACGGAAGGGATTCATCGTGGTGGTTAAAAGTGAATAAAGTGCAAAAGAACGGAGCGTAATGGAACCAGCCGGCGGGTTCAGTCTGAACTCTGGAGGAATGTTCGGAGCCCTGCGGGCGCCGGGAGTCCTTTTGTTTGCGCACGAGTTCGTCATCTAAGCGCTCTAATGATTAAAGTAATCTGGAAACGTCCTCCATTCTGGTCTCTAGGTTTCAGTTTGTCGGTTCAAACTCAACTTAAGTTCAACTCTAGAGGGAAAATTACAAAACATTGGACAAACCAGTCTCTCGTTAACATTTCTCCAATGTGAGGAAGTGCTGCTTTCCTGTTTTAGACGATTCTAAAGGGAACAGCTTTGGGTTTGAAGACATCACCGCGGACAGTTTTCACTATTTTCTGAAATTCTGTTAATTAATCTATCAATTAATCAACTCTATTAATGAATCTACAGCAAACTGACCCCCGACGCCCACCGCTGACATATGAAACATTCACCTTTTACAGTTTACGGGCTGAAAAACATGCGACACGTTTGCTGAGACGACACCTCACGCTGTTGGAAATAATCCCCCTCGTCACATGTCACATGTGGAGGTGTTGAGTTGTGTTCCAGTGTTCCATCTCTTTAAAACCATTCCTGCTCAAATCCGCACCCGAAAAATAATCCACGAGGTCAACCGGCTTAAACTCAAGACTGCTGGGAGGAAGATGAAGATGATGATGATGAGGAGGACGAGGGAGTCTCTGACAGAAGTATCGATCCCGGACGGGAGAATTAAAACCGCTGGCATGTGGTGGGAGAGCGAAGCAGATGCTTTGATGACGTCGAGAGTTCTCACGGAGCTCAGCATCTGTCGCTTGGGGGGGGGGGGGGTCTCTAATGCTCCTGCAGGTTCTGGTCGTGGTTCTGGTTCTGGTCGTGGTTCTGGGAGGCGGGCAGCAGGCGGGTGACGTGGCCAATGCCTTTGGTGACGCCCTCCCTGAAGAGCAGCTTGGCGCCCAGTCGCAGGTACTCTGGGTGTTTGATGAAGCAGAAGCGAACCACGGCTCTCTCGCCCGTACGCAGCTCGTCCTGCAGCAGAGAGAGCGAGAGGGGGGGGGGGGGGGGGGGGGGTCACATGTTGGAACATAAAGCCACCACAAGATGGCGATCACACGCGCTCGACATCATCCACACACCGACCTTCCCGTGAAGGCACTCCACAGTGGCCGTCTGCCTGACGTTGCCCACGTGCACGGTGACCTGTGACCCCCGGCGGAAGGTCTTGGCGTGGAAGAGCAGCACGATGGCGGCTTCAAACTGACAGCAGATGGTCGGGTTCATCTTGGGACTGACCATCACCATCCCCTGCAAACGCACATCGCCGTCATCGCTCGCTGACATCAGCTGTACATTCTACTTTTGTTTTGCAGAGTTGTTTGTTTTGGCGAGGACAAAGTGAGCCAGCAGTTTTAAAGAGAGCGTTTATATCTTTCCTGCCACGACAACAAAACCAAAAGGTGGCCCTTTTAGGACATCTCTGACTCGGCTGTTGCTCCGAGCTTAAGTTTAGCATGTTAGCGTTAGCTTGTTAGAAAGCTAATTGTATGGTAAGTCAATGGAGCGGAACATGCTAACGCTATGATTACTGCTGGCGTGAGTGTGACTATTGGATGGATTGTCGTGAACTTTGGGGATCCTCTGACTTCCAATCATCAGGTCAACATTTTAATTTGGTTTATGATCAAATACCTGCAGAACTAATGACGCTAACAAAACTAAATAATTGAACAGAGCCAAAGAACCTCTTTACACGAGAAGACAAAGGATTCATTGTGTAAAACGTACACAACTTTTTTCAAGTGTCACCTGGCTGAGGGATCAGGGATCCTGCTGGATCAGGACCAGGACAACATCAAATCAAACAGACAGTCTCTAGGTCACGTGACCTCTGACCTTGCGCAGCAGCGAGCGGTCAAAGTTGCCCAGAGCCAGCGTGGCCGCCTGGCCGGCCCTCAGCACCCTGCAGGCCGAGCGGTTCCTCTGGATGCTGCCCACCTTCAGACGCAGGAAGCGGCCCTCGTCGGTGGGACCGACCACCAGCCGCTCGCCCTCCCGACACACGCCGCTGAAACACACACACACCCACACACACACACACACACACACACACACACACACACACACACACACACGGTCGGTCCAATTACTGCAACACACTCGGCGCAGTTACACCGCTTTTCAGACTTTTCCAAATCCTGCATGAGCTGCGTCGTGTTCCTCTCACCTGTACAGAGTTCCTCCCACCACAGTCCCAACGTCAGGAACAGAGTAGATCTCATCCACCTGCACACACACACACACACACACACACACACACACACACAATGGAAATCTCAAGTCAGCTCGATCTTTCTGTTCATGTTTTCTAAATGTTGCATTAGGATCCTCAAAACGTTGTTTACAGGGCTGAAAACCTCCAATGGTTGGCAGACGGTGAGTTACACCACTACATCTGTGTGTGTGTGTGTGTGTGTGTACCTGGAACTCTGTGAGCTGCTGCATCAGCTCCTCCTGCTCCTTGCTGTTGCTCAGTGGAGGGAGGATGTTCAAGAAAACCTTCAGGAGGTCCAGATTCTCTCCCGACACACTGGACAGGGTGAAGATAGGCGTGATGCTGCACACACACACACACACACACACACACACACACACACACACACACACACACACACACACACACACACACACAATGGAAACTTACATCATCATCACGCTGACAGGTGTTTCTAATATTCTGTCCACTGTGGTGACACAGTTTCACCCAGGTCTAAAAAAAACAACGTGAAGAAAAGCGACGGTGGTGTTAATGTATCCGCTCTCACAACGTCAGAGTCTCCAGTTAACATGGAAACCAGCTGATGTGTTACACCGGTGCCTTTTGCCTTTTGCTTCCACCATGCAGACTGAGTGAACTGCTTCAGTAGCAGCAGTAGTAGTAGTACTAGTACCCACCATGCAGACTGAGTGAACTGCTTCAGTAGTAGTAGTAGTAGTAGTAGTATTAGTACCCACCATGCAGACTGAGTGAACTGCTGTAGTAGTAGTAGTAGTAGTAGTATTAGTACCCACCATGCAGACTGAGGGAACTGCTGTTGTAGTAGTAGTAGTAGTAGTAGTAGTAGTATTAGTACCCACCATGCAGACTGAGTGAACTGCTTCAGTAGTAGTAGTAGTAGTAGTAGTATTAGTACCCACCATGCAGACTGAGGGAACTGCTGTTGTAGTAGTAGTAGTAGTAGTAGTAGTAGTATTAGTACCCACCATGCAGACTGAGTGAACTGCTGTAGTATTAGTAGTAGTAGTAGTATTAGTACCCACCATGCAGACTGAGGGAACTGCTGTTGTAGTAGTAGTAGTAGTAGTAGTAGTAGTAGTAGTAGTATTAGTAGTAGTAGTATTAGTAGTAGCAGTAGTATTAGTACCCACCATGCAGACTGAGTGAACTGATTCAGTAGTAGTAGTAGCAGTAGTAGTAGTACCCACCATGCAGACTGAGTGAACTGCTGCAGTAGTAGCAGTAGTAGCAGTAGTAG